>JAFBJZ010000957.1:102500-330000 GCA_016785225.1 Psettodes erumei
GAAGAGAGCGAGAGAGCTGGTATCGTCTCTCATTACCTTGCAGCGAGCGGCAGGATGTGGACGCAGCACCTGGACGCTCGCTGTCTGATCAGTGCGTGGACGTACAGTTTGAACCCGGGGACAGCGCGTGGACGCCTGGACCGGCCGAGGAACATGTTGGACCTACTGAGACGGCGAGCCCAAACAGATCAAACCCGTCGGCACATTTGTCGTAATCTGCCGCGGCGGCCGGTGACCCGATCCACCCTGAAGCCCCGCCCTCCGCGCTCTGAGAGCTGTGATTGGCCGCTGTGATCGGAGTCTCGCATGAAGGTTTGATGCTAGCTGGGTGACGAGAGCTGAAACGTTGACGTGTCGATGAATTCAGTCATTTTTTTAAACAAAAATTCTCTTTGTTTGAAATTGAGAAGCTTGATGGCGTGTCGGTGAAATTAGAGCTGAAGTCGTAGATGTTTTTCTTTACAGATGATCAACTGTTTTATTTTAAAACAGTAAACAAGGTAAACGTCCCTTAACTGCAGGGTCGTCTGAGACGGTGGCTCCATTTCGATCTTTCAGGGCGTGATAGCAGCTTTAACGTTTCCTGAATCAGCTGGACCGACCTGAACGATCAGCTGATTCTGTTTAATGTGAAAAATTACTGGTGAAACTAAGAGAAGCAGAAGTGGTTGAAATTTGAGTTCATTTTGAAAAAATCGGTGGTTTTGCATTTGGGGTTTTTTTTGCTGTTACTTTTGCGAGGGGAAGTAAAGCTCGCCGTGAGGCGGACGCCGTTCACGTTCGTGCCGTTTTGTTGCCGTCGGCGGCGCGTCCGTGGACGTTTGGACGGGTCGGCGTCTCTCAGAGGACGACAGGATGAAACCCGAGCGTTTCCTCTTGCCTTCCCTCTGCCTCGGCTGCAGCACCTGCACTCCAGCCTCACAGCCTTAAAAAAAAGAGCAGGACACACAACCCAGTGTTCGGCCCGACCCGCCGCACATACCTTCTCGTGACCACCTGCCCGGAACCCCCCCGGCCTCCCCCGTCCTCCCCCGTCCTCCCCCCTCAGAAACAGCTGGAGGAATTTGTTTGCGTTAAAAAAAAAACGAGGCTGTTCTTCCTCCCAGCGTCGGAGAAATGTTGGAGCGGAGGAGGGGGGAGGAGATTAATGTGTCTTTGTGAAACGCCCGGCCGGGGGGGTAATGCCCCGCGATGTGTTGTCGCAGCTTTGTCCTCCGCTCCCTGAATGGACACAAAGGACGGACGGCTGCAGAGGTGACGGCCGCGGACAATAGAGCTCTGTGAGATTAGCACGTCGCAGCGGCGGCGGCGGCGAACAATGCCGCGGCGGTGAGAGAAAGAAAAAAAAAAAGTTTTCATACTTTAGTTTGAGCCCAAGGTGTCTTCACGTCTTCGTGCGGGGGACAAAATGGTGGAGGGCTGTGTTTTCAGAGGCCGCGTTGCCCCCGGTGACATCTGCCACTCTGCCGCGGTCATGTGACCCGCCAGGCAAACAGCGCCATGAATGGCTTTTGTCTGGGTGGGGTCACCGCCGCCCACCAACATACCGTCCAGCCACAGAGACAGGAACGCACGACCCACCTCAAACTGAACACAGTTAAGGTGGATTATCCCCGGGTGTCTTAATCTGCCGCGTTCATATCATCGACGTTTAAAATGACGCTGCCGACATCAGCTGATCGTGTGTTTCATCCCGAACGAGCGACGACTTCTTCTTTGTTAGTTTTAATCATTTTAATCATGAGGGAAAAACTGGAGCGTCGCAAACTCCTCCAGCCAAAAGGCAAAAACCGCAGTAGCAGGGGGTGTCGGGGGGGGGGGATTTGTGTGTGTGTGTGTGTGTGTGTGATGGGGTGGTTAAGTCATTGAGTGAGATCATATTATATCCCAACATATACCTTAGACCACACAGCGAGCGCTCCGTCTCACTTTCCAGCTCTTTCTTCCCTCTCTTTCTGATCACACAGGGCATTACCCTGTCTGAACTCCCCTAAATCCTGGTGGTCACACCTCTTATTAAAGCCGGTTTTGTCCCACGCCCTCCACCCCCGCCCCTGCTCTTGGTATTCAGCCCAGGTCAGCAGATTTCGGCCCGGCCCGCCGTGGCTCCCCTTTTTAATTTGCACCTGTTGCGCAGTTGTCCGGGAGGCGAGTGCCACGGCTCGCCGGCGGACAAAGATCATATTATGAACAGATATGCGCGGACTAATCTCCATGTTCCCCGTTTTATTTTCCCTTCCCTGGGAACCTGCGCTCGGATGTAAAGGTTTACAGTTTGGAAACCGGCGGCAGATAAACTCCCCCCCCCCATAAGACATGGGGGATGTGGAGGCGTCGCTTTATTAGCTTCATGCTAAAGTGAAAATGAAGCTGAAAATCGTTCCCTTTTCTGGCCGACTTCAGGCCCAGCTCCCCGGTTCCCATGATGTCATGGCACTTTACTGTCGGTTGTTATTCCTCCCCCTCCTCCCCCCTCCTCCCCCCTTCACCTCCATCACACTGAGGGCAGGTTTACCATAAGTTCATGTCTGTATTGGTCTTTTTAAAAGTTGTGTCAGAACAGGACTGAGGTGGTTCCTCATGTTCTGGTTTTTACTTACTAACGTGTCGATGTTTTACACAAACATTTAGAAATTAACTTTTTGGTGTTAATGTAAAACTTGTTGCTGTGGTTTATATGAGGATCAGAGTCTTGCTCTGTCCCCCTTCTGGACCGTGGTCAGTCATGGAACATTTGCAGCCTCAGTCCCCTGAGACTTTGAGCCCCCCGGTCCTGGTCCCGGTCCGGATGTTGATGTTGAAACCTAACATGTGTCGTGTTTGTGTCGCAGTGTTGAACTATGAGAATGTGGTGGAGACGGGGTCGGAGACAGACGAGGACGACAGGACGCCGGTCTCCGAGGACGGCGGCCTCGCCAACGGAGGAGGAAGAGGAGGGGAGGACGAAGAGGCGGGCAGCCCGGCTGGCGTGCCCGCCCTGGAGGCGTCGCCCCGGGTCGCCCACGCCCTGCTGTCGTACCGGAGCCAGGAGGAGGCGGAGGGGCGGCCGAACCCCCCCCAGAGCTGGAAGCTTGGAGACAGCTCCAGTGGGAATGGTGAGACTCGCCTTCACTCATGATCAATAATCAGTTATTGATTATCAGAGTCCTCTGCAGCTTTCAGTCACGTGATCTTTCTCAGCGGTTTCTGAGCAGAAAGATGAGAAATCGATAGTTGATTGTTTCAGGTGACAGGGATGAATGTCATGTGACTTTTAATTAGGATTCAAACAGCCTAATTTTTTTTTGGGGGGGGTCATTAACTGATGAAATCTGGACCACTTCCATAAGAGACAGACGTCCTGACGGCGTCCGTCCATCAACGCCGACCGGCCGCACTAAATCATCCTGCTGCAAACAGGAAGAGGACGTGAAACCGATATGAATTTAAAATGAGCAGAGAGAGAGAGGTTGTTCTGACGGGGGGGTTTCCTCCCCCAGGACAGATGGCGAGGTACAAAACAGGCCTCAGTAAGAGGATGCTGAGGGGGGGTGAGGTTTAGGAAAGAGTGACCTGGAAGAAAGAAGGAAACTGAAGAAGAAGAGGAAGGGAAGAAGCAGGGAGAGGAGGAGGAATGTAAGGAAGAACCAAATAAAACCAGAGGAGGAGAAGAAACGTGAAAACCTCATTATTGTGCTGTCACCTCCATCTTGTCTGTCGAGGAAAGAAAGAGTGAAAACACAAAGAGCCTCCATTTTACTGAGAACAACAAGAGGCGGAGGAGGAGTGGGTGAGGAGAGACGGAGGAGACGAACGAGAGAAATCACTTTCACATGAAACTGAGGCGGGAGTTTTTACACAGTTTACCATCATCATTATTATCATCATTATTATTATTATCATCTGGATGTTTAACCAACTTTAATTCTCTAAACTTTAAATACATTTTTATTTGGGTCGTCATGAGACATAAATCACATTTCAACATACACTCTGTATATTCACTCACGTCATCTTACAATTTCATATTTATTTATTCGTACTTCTCCCCCCGGGTGAAGGCTGTACTCCTCCTCCACCCTCCCTCTCCCTGTTGTTGTGGGCACGGGGGAGGGAGGAGAAGGGGGAGGTGTTTCCCTCCTTTGAAGGGCTGAATGAAGCTTATGATACTTGTGACTCCCATTGAGGAGTCACATGAGGAGGCCCAGGAGGAACAAACACAATAGGCCACAGTTGTAGGTTCGCTCATTATGAGGAAAATACCTTCAGATTGTGATTGTGTCCAGCTGACCCGCCTGCAGCGCCCGGGGGTGGAGGAGGACCTCATGAGTAAACATCTCACTTTGTCACTTCACAGACGACGGCAAGGATGAGCACGAACCGGTCGGTCCGGAGGTGTCGCTGCACGCTGTGGACAGTACAGGTGAGACATGTATGTAACGGTGCCGCCCCCAGTGGGTCGGTCAGAGTACAGAAACCCAGTGATCAAAATAAAGATTAAACTGTCGAGCAGTGAAAGCAGAACCCGTGTTATACATAAAGAAACGGTGGCGGTGTCCCTCAGGGCTTGATTCTGGAGCCACTCTGGTTCATTATGTTCTTATATTATCTCTGATGTTCTGGTCTTTCTCTTATAAAGCAGGTCACATGATTATTGACGTCTCGTGTCCCTGAACTCACCTCCTTCCTGTTTCCCGTCCTCAGGGAGGCGACTGGACGGTGCCTCAGAGCTGGACGAGTACTTTCTGAAACGTAAACTGGAGGAGGGTGACGGTCACTCAGCCACCATCGCCGAGTACCTGCAACGTAGCGACACTGCCATCATTTACCCAGAAGCCCCGGAGGAGGTGACAAGACTGGGCACGCCTGAGGCCATCGGTCAGGACGAGAGCGAACAAGGTAAGAGGAGGAAACTCATCAGCTCCGATAAGGAAGAAACTTTACGTCGTATTAAAGAAGAGAGTAAAAATATACTGACCTCTGACCTCCCTGACCTTGCAGACCTGCCGCTCGGCACACCTGACGACTTCGCCCAGTTGCTCACCTGTCCATACTGCGACCGTGGCTACAAACGTCTGACGTCTCTGAAAGAACACATCAAATATCGTCACGAGAAGAACGAGGAGAGCTTCACCTGCCTGCTGTGTGCCGACACCTTCAGCCACCGCGCACAGCTGGAGCGTCACATGACCACGCACAAACCCGCCAGAGAACAGGTAACGCACACCTGCGTGAACCCTCCAATTTACAATCCATGTTCCATGTGTCCAGTATGTGGAGACAGATCAATAAAGTTCTGTGGGTTTGAATAGCGTTTGAACTGCGTCACATGAAATAAGAGATGATGCTGATGGAAACAGATTGGAACAGAAAAGACCTTTCGCTGTAAACCAGCACTTTAACATAGAACCTCTAAATATAGAACCGTAGTTCAGGTGTTAAGTGGAAATCTAATCTAATCTAATCTAATGAGCAGCTCATGTTAAACGTTTCCTCCGCTCATGATCCAGGATCTACAGTGAACTCGGTAACTAAGCAGGGAATCATTCAATTTTCCAATTACGTTGTGATCATAAAGAGATTTCCTGAGTTAAGCTGTGGTACCTGCCCCCCCTTTAACCAGGAGCAGATGGTCTCTCCCTGCTGCTGGAATGAACCATAATCCTCCAAGTTTGTTTGTGTCTGAGTTAAACTGTGTTAAAGAGACTAACTCCTCGTCAGCACGGAGTTATTGATTATTGATTAATCTTTTGGTACCAGATCTTCCCTCTTCAGACCCCCCCCCCAGCAAAGATCATCTTTATCACTAACAGTTTGACTTTTCAAATTTCAAAGCACAGCTGTATAAACATGATGTCAAATTAGTTAAATCTAGGTTTGACTATGAAGCCCGACATAAACGGGGGGGGCATCATTTCCTGTTTTGTAGATATTGTCTTCTCGTCTTTCTAAATAATTTAAAAACTCGAGGACACTGAAAATGAACGGAGGGAAACTTGTCCTCTGAATCGGACCGGGATGTGTTCACTGCAGCTGGAATCAGAACCGGATCAAACCCATGAACATGGTGGGTGAATGTGAGCTCCTCTCTCAGAGGGATCGTCTCGTCCACAGATTGCTGACTCAGCGTGTCCTCCACATCGTGACTGTTGCGTCAAATCGATCTTCGTCATCCTACACATTTTTCATTTGTCTGAATTTAACTCAGACGTCTTCATCGAGAGGATTTCATCAAACGCTCCCACTCTCTCGGCATCAACCTTTTACTGCTGGGGGGGGCAGTGTCTCCCCCAGCACAGTTTGTGTTTGTTTATCTTTTTATTTGCATTTCAAGTGGTGGGAATGCACCTAAAAGAGAAACGGTTAGCTCTGAACAAAGCCAGCCCACGCTGTTTCTCAGAATGTGTTGAAGATAAAAAGAGTTTGAAAAGAATCTTCCTGTTGCCATCAGATTCACTACATACTTTTATTTTGTTTTGTTTTTTTTCTCATTTAATATTCGTCAGCTTCTCCACAGCCTGTAATCTGCTTCACTCCCTGCTCACGACTCCTACTCTTTCTCCATCGCATGAAATGTTCTTGTTTCTTCTCTCTGCAGCCGCCGCTGCTGAACGAAGAGGCTGGAAACCGCAAGTTCAAATGCAGCGAGTGTGGAAAAGCCTTCAAATACAAACATCACCTGAAGGAGCATCTTCGTATTCACAGCGGTGAGTTACCCCGACACCGATCCATATCTTTCATGTCGTGGTCTTCCTCCTCGGCTCTCACAGATGACTCACAGATCTCTTCAGAAGTTAGTCGACCAGTTTCATATGTGACAGATTCAGCCGTGTGGACCAGATCAAAGCAACACAAACGACTTCTCTCTGACTGAAGTTAACAATGAGTTAATGAACAATTTCTAACAACTTGTCACTGGTGACAGTGACCCCGATCCTCTGCAGATATATGAAGTCATATTTCATAATTCACTGTGATGCTGCTGATAAAACACTGAGACCCTCAAACCTGCCCAGTACACATTAAAATAAGAGTAAATATATAAAGAAAAATATACACACAAAGTGTAAGTATGAGTTTTGAAAGTACACTGTAGTGAGTGGGTGCTTACAGCTCATCCTGAGGTAAACATGAACATCTGATGCACATTTCTTCTTCAGAGTCCAAACAGCAGTTGTTACTCCTTACTACAAGATGAAACGATTTTTTTTGTGATTTCTATTTCCTGTTGTGTTGCAGGTGAGAAACCTTATGAGTGCTCCAACTGTAAGAAGAGGTTCTCCCACTCGGGCTCCTACAGCTCCCACATCAGCAGCAAGAAATGCATTGGCCTGATCACCGTCAATGGACGAGTACGCAACGGAAACAACAAGCCCGGCTCCTCCCCCAACTCCACAACTTCATCGCCAGGGAGCCCCGCCCTTGCCCAGCTCCGCCACAAACTGGAAAATGGGCGGCCGCTTGGCCCTCCGGACCAGCAGGGTCAACTTGACATCAAAGCCGAGCCGATGGACTTCAGCGAGTACCGCCTGCTGATGGCCTCTCAGCATGGTTTCGGGGCACCGGGGGTTTACCTGAATGGCGGTGGAAGCCCCCTGGGCATCCACAGCTCCTCTCAGAGCCCCCTCCAGCACCTGGGAGGCATGGGGCTAGATCTCCCCTTGCTGGGCTACACAGGGCCTCTTGGGAACAACCTAAGTGAAGTTCAGAAGGTGCTTCAGATCGTGGACAACACAGTGTGCAGGCAGAAGATGGATGGAAATCCAGAAGAGATCTCCAAGCTCAGGGCTTACATGAAGGAGCTGGGTGCCCAGATGGAGGAACAGAAGCTGGTCCAGGCTGGCTTCCAGGTGGTGGGCCACAGTAGCCCCACAAAAAGCATCATTGACTACACACTGGAGAAAGTCAATGAGGCCAGAAGTCTGATCGACGACTCCAAGAGGCAGGTGGATGTGAAGAAGGAGAAGCCAAACCACTCGGTGGATCTCAGCGGAGAGGAGAAATCCCACGATTGCCAGAACCAGTTCCTGCCATTCTCCTGCCAATACTGCAAGGAGACTTTCCCTGGGCCCATCCCGCTGCATCAACATGAGCGCTATCTGTGCAAAATGAACGAGGAGATCAAAGCGGTCCTGCAGCCAGCCGAGAGCAGTCCGACCGGCCGCAGGGGGTCAATGCCCTCCGAGCCGCCTTGTAACGAGCGAGCCACGAGCCCCATCAACCCTTTCAAGGACCACGTGTCAGTGCTCAAGGCCTACTTTGCCATGAACACTGAGCCCAACTCAGAGGAGCTGCTCAAGATTTCAATTGCTGTTGGCCTTCCTCAAGAGTTCGTGAAGGAGTGGTTTGCACAGTGGAAGAGCCAAAACCACCACGGAGGCAGTCTGAGGAAAAAATCACCCCCTCCTGACCGCAGCGGAATGGACATCAAGCACAGCTTGAGCCGCTCACCGATGTCACTTCCTGCCGCAGATTTACATGCAGGCTTTGCTAATGGCGACACCTCCAACAGACTCAAAAAAGGTAACCAGTTTACAGCCAACAGGCAGACAACAGGGGAAAAACCACTAGATACCTTGGACCACCTGAGGAGCAACACTCCCTCACCCCTCAACCTTTCCTCTACTTCCTCTAAAAACTCTCAGAGTAGCTCTTACACTCCAAACAGCTTAGCTTCTGAGGAGGCCCACGGGGATATACCACTGGATCTGTCGCTGCCCAAACACATGGCGCAGAGACTGGTCACTGTAGGAGAGAAGCGACCCAGACCCAACAGTTTCATCATCGAGCATAACGGAGAGGCGCAAGGACGAGAACAGGGGTCTGGGCCTCTAGACCTGGTCAACATTAAGACAGAGGGCCTGGGATCTGATGCTGGAGGAAACTCTGCCCACCAGCTGGAGAAAAGCACCAGTCCTATCTTTGGGATTAATCCCTTTGCTGGCAGTCCCGTCTACACCTCTCTGCCACCTCATGGAGCGTTTCCTCCACCCACGTTCATGTCTCCTGCGCAGGCCACCATCCCGGGCCTCAGGCCCTACCCTGGCCTTGACCCCATGAGTTTCCTGCCCCACATGGCCTACACCTATGCCACCGGGGCAGCTACATTTGCTGAAATGCAGCAGAGGAGAAAGTACCAACGGAAACCAGGTTTCCAGGTAAAATGACTCTTGAAACTTAATCAGAAAATTTTATGAGAGGCTTGTTGTTGGGGATTGCCAACCAGGTACTATGTTGAGCCAAAGGTCTGTAGGTTATAATTAAATCATGTTAGCAGAGCAATTTCACTGATAAGTGCCTCCTGTCACTGGAAAAAAACATGTTGGGCCTTCAGGCTAATGGTCTGCCACCCCTAGTTTTGGCAGTAAAAGCTTCTTGGGTTTGATCTTTGTGGTTCAATTTAAGGTTTGAGGTAGTAGAGTAGTAGTAGTACTACTTCATCCTTAACTCTATTAGAGGGCAGTCACTCATAAGAAGTAATTTGAGCTTTTGATTGTCTGATTATATCGTACAATCCCATTCAGCAGATGGCGGTGCCATTTCCATTTCAATTTTTCTGTTGACTGTTTCCTTTTCGTCTGCCCACATTAGATTCAATTACAAGGGCAGCAAGAGATACTTGAAGTGGGACATTGCAGTTTATGGTTGGTAGCATAGGGCGCCCCAGTCGACTCCTGTCCTTAAGACCAAGAGCCGGCATCCAGCCTAACCTTTAGTTCAGTGTGAGCAGGGAGTCTTTGGGACTCAGAGGAGTGGACACTTGAACATGTAATACCCTGACAACTGGGCAACTCCCTCTGGTAGGCGAGACTGTGTAATACCATTGAAAGCATCAGAACCACAACAGCAGCTAATGGACCATGTGGTCAGATTGTTTTACATGAATGAAGGGAGTTTCCCTTCCCAATTATGGAGTTTCTCTGCTAATGGAAAGTCTCACATTTTCAGTTCTGTTGAGTTCATTCTTGGTTGGTTCTTGGAGGAATTAAAAAAGAATCGCTCCCTTTTGATCACCTGGTATGTTTTTATCTGTACGCACAATCTCGACACCTCATTGAAAACCCTCCGGTCCCATATGTTGCCCTTTTTTTTTAAGTGTCTCCTGGATGAAAGGGACTTACCCAGGTTGGGCCTTTAAGCTCTGTCCAGACTTGGGATCATGGAGGCGGTAGGGGGGGGTCGCAGCAGAAGGTGTCTCTGACGGTGAAGTCGACAGGTGTGGGATTATGAGACGTACTGAACCGGTGTGTGTCTGCGCCTCAGGGGGAGCTGCTGGACGGGACGGCAGACTATCTGTCGGGCCTGGACGACCTGACAGACAGCGATTCGCTGCTCTCCAGGAAGAAGATTAAGAAGACTGAAAGTGGTATGTACGCGTGTGACTTGTGCGACAAAACATTCCAGAAGACCAGTTCCCTCCTAAGACACAAATATGAGCACACAGGTATATATAACATTTGGACACTTCTTTTTTACCCCACCCCCGATGCTTTTGTGTCCCCACCTTTCATATCTTGTCTTCACATTTTCCTTCTCCCCTTTTTGTTTTTTTTAGTCATGTAGTCCCCCCACCCCCCGTAGTTATTTCTTTCTCTCTTCTGTTATTTTCTCTGTTTTGTTCTCTGCGAACCATGGCCTTTAACATGTTCCTTTCTTTTCAGCAGGGGGTAGGGATAATTTAATATGGAGAGGATTACATAAACATGCATCAGTCCAAATATAAGCAACATTTTCTGTGGCGTCTCATTCATGCGATGGTGTTTTGTGCAGAAAGAGATGATGGAGGAGGAGGAGGAGGCGTCCATGGTTTGTGCATGTGTGTGCACTGAGTGAGCGTACGGGAAGATCAAAGGGAAATATTAATAACAGCAGAGATGGTCCATTTCTCCCCTTTTCAAACTGGGAACTGTTTGAGGTATAAAGACCCCAGTAAACATCTCAACAGTCACGTGACATAACATAAATAACAGTAAACATCTGGTGATGTGTGATTTACAAACCCTTAGGTTCATATTATAATGGACCCACGGACGTCCACCTCAGTTTTATCGTCTGCACAAATTCATCCTGCAGTGGGTCAGAGTGAAGATGGACCATGAGATACAGTGTCGAGGCGTCGCATTAAATCTGGTCAAATCGAAAAAGGGTCGGAGCATCAGATTTAAAGTTTCTTGCAGTTTGCAGGGGCCTGTTTTTTCTGGCGTTTGGTTCGGATCTGTCCGAGGATCTTTGTGTAGGAACCGAGTGTCACAAACTGAGAGTTGTGTATTTTTCAGTCAAGTTTGGCGTGAACCAGGAACCGATGATCTTACCTGAGCCCCGTGACCCGTTCTAACTTCGCCTCTTTCACTCTGTTGCATCATCCCTCGTTCATGTCTGCCCCCCATCACTCGACGCAGGAATCCGCCGTCTCGGTTATTTTTGTTGTACCCTGTGAGTGTGTGTGTGTGTGTGTGTGTGTGTGTTACAGTAAGCTATGCCAGCTATGGTGGATGTTACAGGCTTTCCAGGTCTATTTGTGGCTACGATCTGCCTGCATGTGTGTTTCTCAGGAGGTGTGCATGTACGTGCGTGTGTGTTGGCACGGTTGCGGTGAAGCCGTGTTTTCGGTCCATGTGTGCGTGGGATGCGTGTTTGGATGGCACTCAGCCTGTCGGTTGGCAGCAGACTGAAGCATCCTGCTCAGTCAGATGGAAGAAATTTCTGCTCATACGGAGTCGTAGTAAATCCAACATTGTGTGTGTGTGTGTGTGTGTGTGTGTGTGTGTCAGGATGAAGGGGGGCGGTGTTACGACTGTGAAGGATTCCTGCGCCTCCTCAGGTTTAAATCTGTAGCCGTGATGTCATCGCAGCCCGTCGCAGGTTCACGTTGCCTCGCGGCATCTCAGGCATCTCGTCTCGCCTTAATGTCGTCACGGCAACAGACACACACAGACCGCGAGTGTCACTGCGGGAGGCGGGCGCGTAGATTCGTCAGGTGTTCGCCAAGCACTGAATTTTCACGAAGAATCAGAACGTCCTGTAACGGTTGTTGTCTCGCGTGACATCACCGACATCTGTCTTGTTATGAAAGATGTGATTATTCACAACTACATGTGAAATACTGCAATCATCAGAAAACTATAAGAGAGGGAAGACAGTAAATGTGACTGTCTTTAAATTCATAAATTAAGGTTTAGTAGATAAACGGACTGGTGTGTGTGTATATATATATATATATATATATATATATATACACAGAGTATGACTATATACAGTAACTGAAAACTGTGAACGTCACAGTTTCCCTTGTTTACCTGGATCCATGAGTCCGGCATGTTTGTGTGTGTGAAGGCTTCGTTTACACAGAGTGTAAGTGTGTTCCTCCCTCTGCTGTACTGATCGCTCGTGTTGTGTTGTCACTGTGAGCGTTGCGGCGTCCTCACCCTCGCGTCCTCCTGTCCTCTGTGTCTCCGCAGGGAAACGTCCTCACCAGTGTCAGATCTGCAAGAAGGCCTTCAAACACAAGCACCATCTCATCGAGCACTCGCGCCTGCACTCGGGAGAGAAGCCCTACCAGTGCGACAAGTGCGGCAAGCGCTTCTCGCACTCGGGCTCGTACTCGCAGCACATGAACCACCGCTACTCCTACTGCAAGAGGGAGGCCGAGGAGCGCGAGGCGGCCGAGAGGGAGGCCAGGGACAAGGGAGGAGGAGGAGGAGGAGGCTTGGCGGCAGGAGGACTGGAGCCCACCGAGCTGCTGATGAGGAGGGCCTACCTGCAGGGGCTCGGGCCGCTCGGTTACTCGGACCCCGAGGACCAGCACGAGGACGGCGGGGGCGGCGTGATCCTGAGGAACGGCAGCGAGGGAGGAGGACGGGAGGACGGGGAAGTGGACAACAAGATGTACGAGGAGGTGACAGACAGACGGGAGGCAAGTTTCAGGGAAGGAGCGGAGGAAGAGGAGGATGAGGAAGAGGAGGAAGGCGACAGCAGAAGCCAGATGGACTCGACGAGGGACGAGGAGGGCAAGGACGTGACGCAGCTGATGGACAAGAGTTCACGAGAAGGGAAGACAGACGGCAAGTCGGATCAGAAGGACTGATCCAAAAAATATAAAATCACAAAAAAGGAGAGAAAACAAGCTTCCGAACATTTGTCCTGTTGGCGTGATCCAGTTTCTCCTCTTTCAGAGAGATCCTTTGTTTTTAAGGGGCTGTACAGAAATTATGGGGGTGGGGCGGTGAGAGAAGAGGAACAGCAGGTCTTACCCCGGTTTTATATTTCATGATTTTACTCAGTGAATTCTGCAGCAGAAAAGCATGAAGAACATTTGTGAACTTAGATTTATCAGGTTTTATCTTGGGCACAGAATCTGCATTTTATGAAGATTTGTTTGGTCTAAATTAGGAATTAGGTTTTTTCTCCAAAGTGAATGTGAAATCATGCTGAATTTAAAATTTTAAAAACTGAAAATCTGATGATTTCATCAAAAACATTACAAAGGACTGATTTTTACCATTATAATGCTAAATGTAGCTCGTGTTTGTGACTTGAATTAATGTTATTATTAGTATCTTAGCAGTGACCGCACTGAAAGACAGAAATGTCGACTCTGAAACAAAGTCAGGTTCAGCTTCCAGTTGTTAAACGTTCTTGCACTTCAACAGAAAAACATTAGCACCGACACTTTGCCAGTAAAACGGTGAAATTCTGCCATTTCCCTTCAGACTGAATCACTGTTCACCTGTTAGTCATTGTTCCAGGTAGCGATGAAGCTAATCGTCATGAAACTGAAGGTTAGTAAGTTCACTTGGGTCTTATTATTATTATTATGATGATGATGATGATGTGAAGTTGTGAAAGTGTTAGAGGGAGTAAACAGAACACCGGCTGGTGCTAAGAGTTAGCTTAGCAGGTACAGTGGTTTACCAAGTTGCCCTGCGAGTTCATGAAGTAGATTCTTTCTGCTGCGATTGATCTGCACATTGTTTTATTCATTGGTTAAATATTTGTTTTGTCTAAAAAAAAAAAAAAAAAAAGGTCAAAATGAGCAAAACATGTAAAATGTATTATAATTTCCCACAGACCATTAGTCCCATTTACAAAAATATTCAGTGTATTATCATGTATGACAAAGAAAAACACAAGATCATCAGTCGTCGTCAGTTGATGTTTTGATTAATCGACTAATCGTCACTAGGACGTGAAACTGAAGCTGAATATCTTAAAACCTTTTAGATTTTTGAACCTGATAATTCAGAGGTCACAAAATGTTTCATTTAAAGTTTGACATTACATGTTGTTTACTTCTTCGAAGACATGAACCATGAAGCTGTATGTGCGTTATCAATAGGATCAATTCTGTGACTTGATGAGTCTGATGAGCAGGACGGTCCAAAGAAAATGTTCATACCATTGGAGGGAGGATGTTCTGCTTTTTTCCCCAAATAATTTTTGCACGGTCTCTAACCGGAGATGCAACGCGATGACCGCCAACGTCATGAAGCTGGGTGGGTTTGTTTAAAAATCCACATTATGCAAAAAAAGAAAAGAGAATAACATAAAAGAAGTAATAATGATTATCATTATAATGAAGTGAAGCTGTTTAAATGTACAGTATTATAAAGGCCTAAAAGCTGTGTGGTGCTATAATGTTCTTAACTTCCTGTGTCTTGTGTTCGAAACCCCACATCTGGAAATTGCACTCGACTCCCCGAATCACTACAAAAGAGAAAATAAATATAAAAAATAAAAAGAGGGAATAAAGCCTCGGATACTTGGTCCCAACCTGTCAGTGTTATTGTTGTAATTTTTTTTGTATGGTTTTATTTACTGTGATGTTTTTTATTTTTATCCTGTTTTATTATTTTTGCCACTAACCACACGATTTTGGGCCTCCTGATTTTTTTTTTATATATGTATGTGAAGGAACATTTAAACCTGTGTGATTTTCAAAATAAAATGTTGATGTGAGTCTTAAAAAGGGGAGGAAGGAGCGTGGAAATGAAAGGGCTCCATTTTAAAAAGAATAAAAAAGGACAGAGCCTTTTTGTGTGTTTTTCTCCAGAGAAAGCCTTATATGCAAACCTTTTCACCTGTGCGTTTCTGCAAAGTGCCATCCTTGTACAGTGCACATCACCTGTGTCCTCTCTGCTCTGCTTCAGTATTAAAATGAATATTTCATCCTGTTTTTGATTCGTCAGTATTAGCATAGATAGACGGCAGTTAGTTTACATATGTTTGTGCAATTTTCTGTATTATTCTCGTTTTTTTTTTTTTTTCCATGACAGTATTTTTCTCAGTATTACTTTTTTGTTTTTGTTGAATTTTCCGACACAAATTTCTTTTTGTTTTGTTTTTATTTGAGAATTTACCATTTTATTTATGTGACTCATTTTATATTTCCTAAATTTATTTATTTCATACTGTAGTGTACAGTATTAGAGTTCCTCACAAATAGATATATTTTAGTAAAAATGTTTCTGTCATTGACTATTGGAGCAAAAATATGAATAGAGAGCGTTTATGATATTTGGAAAATTTCAATTGTTCATTTTGTTTATTTGTTTTTGTTTTATTTCCTTTGAAACTACTGGAAATTCTAAATTCGGGGAACTTTTGATACAATTATTATTGTGAAAACACTGTATTTTTGAGAATTTTAAAAAATCCACTTTATTCATCCCACTGAAGAGGTGAAGAAGGACTGATGATGATGATGAAGGAACTCCTGAAATGTCTGAAGTGTTATTATTGAATTTTTAATTTCTCTTGGAAATGACCATGCTCAAATAAATGTAGCCAAATTAAATTTTAATAAAGCTGTGTTATTCTTCTTGTACGTCTGCGTTTGATTCATGACGATGTCGCGTCACGTCAGACGAACAGCGTCGACACACTGACGGATTTCACTTCATCCTTCATTTAAAATTATGTCGTATTTCAATAATAATCAAATATATGATGAAAGGACCATTGTGCAGTGTGTGTGTATATTCAAACTGTACATACATAAGATACACATCCATAATAATACAAACACATCTGTCAGATATTACAACCCATTAACAACAGCTGGAGTCAGTGAATGAATGGAGCTGTACCAGTCATTACACTTTCATCATTGACTTCATCAGTACCAGTACCAGTATTACTACAGTACAGGTATTACCTGGCAGTTCTTATTACTGCCAGTACTTCTGCTACTATAACTAAAACTAATACTAATATTCCTGCTGCTACAGTACTTCAACTGTGACCTCCTGACGTAGTTTTTGCTCTGATCTCCTCTGAAGCTCTTTGAAGTGAAAACTGCAGCAGAGACAGTGAATGTTCACTGGATTAATGAATGCTAATAGAAACAGGTTAAAAGTTTACAGTCACACAGTATTCATATAAATACGGATAATACTCTGCACTGTGTTTACAGCTCTGCTGAGTTTGTAGCTGAACCTGGTTATGTCTGTTTACTCAAAGTTAATCCCACAAACATAGTCAACAAACACAAATACAGTTGCTCCTGCTGTTACTGCTGATACTTCTTTCTTCATGTGGACTGAACTAAACCGTGTCTGTAGATGTGCGCGTATTGATTGAATGTATGATTCATTATTGTAAAATGGCGGAGGAGAACAGAGCTGTATAGTTCTATGTTTTATATTTAACCAGGAGCAGGAGGAGGAGGAGGACGTCCTGCGAGCCTCCGCGTTGAGGAGCGACGTGATGACGTGTCGGGCCGTACGTACACTGTCAGTTGGCGCCAGGAAGATGCAGTCCGTGGTGAGTGTTGTGCTGTCGTTGAATGGACCGCCGCTGTTCGCGGGCCCGAGCCTGTGTTTGTCCTCCGGTGAGGGCAGCGATACCGTGTCCCCGCTGAACACAGCCGGGGACGGCTGTCGGTCAGTCCGAGCCGGCGTTACCTCCCGCAACGACCGCGGAGGGCTGGGTTTTATCCACACGAGGCGCGCTGTTAGCCCGCGACTGCTAGCAGGGTCCCGCAGTGTTTGGCCGATGGAGCTAACACAGCTAACGGAGCTAAAAGAGCTAGCGGAGCTAACGAGGCTAGCACAGCTAACAGAGCTAAAAGAGCTAGCACAGCTAAAGGTGCTAACACAGCTAACGCTGCTAGCAGACCGCCTGTCTCTTCAGAGCAACATGAAGCATTAAAACACTGAAGTTTAATAAAGTTTAAGACTCTGCAGGTGTGTGGAGTCAAAGACCCGCAACATTTACAAACCTTTATTAAAGTAGAGCTGAAGAAAACTTAAGAAATGAGAAGTAACTAAATACATGTAGAACATAGGAAACTAAATGTGATTAAACACAGAAATATTAAACTGGAACTACACTGAAATACAAAAATCCCCCTTTAAATAATCTATTTTTAAATAAATGTAAAACTAAACTGCAGTAATTTAATGGCCTAAAACGTTTAATGTGAATAAGAAGAATAATAAGTATCCCAAGCACTAAACTGGGCTGATGTACTGCAGTGGAGCTAAATACTGTGTGTAATACTGCAGTACATGGAGAATCTACATTCAGAATGGGATCACAGAATGTGACTCATATTGAATTGAAACCACACAATATGAAGGTTTAATGCTTCATGTTTGTCATCAGTCTCACAGCAGTTTCCATGATGTTGTCATGGATCTCACATTTTATTAGAAATATTGATTTATAATCTCTGTGGTAGAAGATCATGTATTGATCAAATCTACTGTACCTTTAGGTCAGTGACTATTATTATGTTTCTGATATTAATTATAAAATCAAATGTCCAGGGAGGGAACTAACAATGTGTTAATTTTCTTAAACCATTTTTGTCATTACTGATTCTAATGAGTTTATTCTGTATTATCATGTGACTGTGTTATCATGACATTTTTACTTCACTGCAGTTGATTATTAGGAGGAAGGTAAAATCAGAAAATATTGGCACATTTCAGCTGTTTTATTTATTAAATGTTAAATGAGTGAATCCAGCTGTGTATGACAGTGTGACAGGACAGAGATACACACTCATATATTACATATACACAGCAGCTCAGGGTTCTCAGAGCTTTACCTCGTTTGAATAATTAGTCTGATTGATGATTAAGTCTGTAATCATCTGAGCTGTGGTTCAATTAACAGAAGAAAGTCACTTCTCACTCACATTAATCCTGTGAAATCAGATCAAAGCTGCTGCTGTTTCATGAATTTAACTGTTTCTGTGACGTGGACAATAAAAATGTCTGTTTGACATTAATTATTTAGATTTACACTCATTCTGCCTGGTGAATCTCACCATCACTTAATCTGCTGGTTAATTTTCAAATCATTTTTTTGGTGTTTGTGAATAAATGTTTCACACCTTTTCTTTCATTTTCATGAAACGAGTTTACTGTGATTACACTCAGTTATTTAGTCCTAACACACACATTCATGTGACGGAGGAATCAAAATCTGAGTAGAAGCTGCAGCTTTTTCACTTTTACTGCCTGAGACACGACCCAACACATTTATTGATTATCAGTCGTTGATCAGAGAATCACTGCAGCTCTGATCTCCTCTGTTTCTGCTGCAACGTGTTAATCAATGAGATGTTTCCTCTGGATGGAGCAGGATGATGAGCAGTTCTCCTGCTATGTGTCTGGGTCTGGGTCTGGGTCTGGGTCCGGGTCTGGGTCGGGTCAGGTCCAGGACCAGCAGTAATCTCGTGAAAACTAAACTGGGTGATCTTTGTAGAATGATCTTATCCATGAAGATCTCTGAGGGACAGTAGAGAAGATCATGTCCACCCACAGGCCCAGGTTTAACAGATGAGGTGGTTCATCCTGAGGGGAGCGAGAATGTCTCACCCAGACCCAGACCCTGACCCGGACCTGGACCCAGACCCAGACCCAGACCCAGACCCAGTACAACAGTTCAGAGACTCAGTGCTGTCCTGCTAACAGTCACGAGTTTCTGTAAATATGTTTGTGCGATCGTGAAAATACAGGAAACTGTGTTTTCTGGTGAGATGAGTTTAATTTCCCTGGATGGTCTGACATGTTGACGAGACGACCTCTGAGCTGGACCAGGACGGTGATGAGATGTGCAGTGTCAGTGATGATGAGCTCATGAGGATGAAGCAGTGAATTCCTGCAGCGCCCACACGTTCTCACCAAATATCACCCAACGTGAAGAAGCAGAAAAACATTTCCAGCCCGGTTCCGCTCGCCGGCCGAGTTTCCAGCCTCGCCGGCTGACTCAGCCTCTGTTATTAACCCTTCGCCGCCCGCTGTGCGGGGGGGCGGCGGGGTGGGGGGGATTCCCTGACATTAACCCTTTGTTTCGGGTGAGTCGGCAGCCTTCCATGTTTGCGGCAGTGGGCGAGGAAAGGTGTCTAGGTGAGATGAGTCTGCGAGGCTGGAATCCCCCGCTGTGGTTTTCAGGGTGGAATGATGTGACGATGGTTTTCACATTTACTGACAAACTTCCTGTCAGACTCGGCTCCAGGATTTATTTTGTCTTTTTCCTCACGTCTGTCCCGCTCTCGCTCCGGCCTCGACCTTCTCTTCTTCTTCAGTGGTTTTTGTTTAACGTCTCTCGACTTCGAGACTTTTATCACACTTGTTAAATGTCATTTTACGGTTTCAGACGTTACGGTTTCTCTGTTTTAAATTTGCTTCTGTCTGGTTTTATTTCCATATTTATTTATTTGTTTTTTAATTTTATCATTTTTATCACCCTGACAAAAACCTAAACTGATCTAATTTTTAAATTTAATTAATTTTCCCTTTTTTTGTTTGTTTTAAACACCTAAACCCTGAATCCAGTGGTTGCCAACCTCTGGCTCAGGGCCTCCCACAGGGTCCCAGCATGAGTCTTAGGGGCCGTCCTGATTTAAGACGCTTGAACGAGCGCGGTGGTTGTTTTTTTTTTTTTTTTTGAAGCACACTCAGCTCTAAATGTCGTAGAAACCGTGAACCCAGTTCTCCGTATTAAAACCCAGAAAGGTCGTGAACGCCGCGTTAATCAAACCATCTCCTCCCCCCGCCGACACGTTCACATTTTCATTTTCCACATTATTTTGACGGCATTCATGAAATAGATTGGACCCGTTTAGCACAATAGGCGACATTACGCTCATTTCCCAACAGATTTTTATTTTTGACGCATTTGCATTTAACCTCTGCAGAACCGGAGGACGGGTACGTGCGGCCCGCCGCCGACAGAAACAGAAACGAGCGAGCAGATTGCACAGCTCATTTCCTTCTGCAGATATGAGTGGCGTTACGGAGGGAGCAGATATTGACTGATTGAAGCGTCTGTGGGCGAGCGCTGCCGCGGCTACATTAGCTCCCATTGTGGGCAGCTAAATGGAGGGCGGACTGGAAATCGCTGGGAGGGAATTCGTTGGAAGGACAGAAAGCTCGGGGACCGTAAGTCGTCCACTTCCTCGGGTTCGCTGCGTAAAGCCCGCGATAATGGACCCGGGCGCTGTGCCGCGAATAGACGGGTATTACCGCTTCATTGTGGTCTGCTACTGCACAGCAAACTTTCTGCAGCGACGCTCGGCGCCAACAATCGTTTTCATTTCCTGAGTGAAGGGCGTCCGTCGCTCAGGATGACGTCGCCTCCATCAGGCCGCTGCCTGTTTGACAGTAGAGAAAAGCCTCGTCGCCGGCGAGGACGGAGCTGAGCACGGAGGTCACGTCTTCCGTCCTCCCTAATTTTACTGCCCCCCCCCACACACACACACACACACACATAATATTAAAAATATCCAAATAAACTTAAACATGTTTGGTTTTGACAAATTCCTGATTTGAGTGAAACCTGAAGGATTTTGCAGCCACGTGGTTCAGATGTTCATGGTCCCCTCAGGATGAACTCTGTATCTTCACGCCTCACGCTGACGTGTCCTGATAAACGTGATCAATAACGGCGTCCGTCCTGGTTCTCAGAGCCGCTTGTCTCCCGGCGTTCTGCTGGTGGAACCTTTCTACGGCGGCTCTCACAAACAGCTGATCGACCTGCTGCGGGAAAACATCGCCGGCTGCTCCGTCTTCACGCTGCCCGCCAAGAAATGGCCGTGGAGGGCGAGAACGGCCGCGCTGTACTTCAGTCAGAACATCCCCACCTGCCCGAACTACAGGTGAGCATCAGAACCACCTGATCCGGACCTCGTCCTCAGTTTTCCTTCTGTTAACATCATGTCTTCGTACGGCCTTCTCTGCAGAGTCCTGTTCAGCAGCTCCGTCCTGAATCTGTGTGAGCTGGTGGCTCTCAGACCGGATCTGGCCCGTCTGAAGAAGGTCCTGTACTTCCACGAGAACCAGCTGGTTTATCCGGTCCGCAAAGACCAGGAGAGGGACTTCCAGTACGGGTACAACCAGGTCCTCTCATGGTAATCACCAGAGTCCTCCTTGTTTCAAACGGTCCAGTTCTTCAGCCTGGATAAGAAGCTGGTCTGGGGTCAGGGCTGACAACAAAGTCCTGAATCCTCCAGTTCCACAGCTAAATGTGAAGGGTTCTTCTGTGGACCAGAACCACACCAGAACAACCCGCACCTCTGTTTGCCCCGCTGTTTATTCACCGTTAGATCAGGGGGATTGAACGTTACAGGTGAACTGGATTAAATTAGGGACACGCTCGTTAGTTTTAACGGCGGTTTCCAGATTAGAAGAGCAGCATCAGTTCGCTGGTCCAGCGCACGGCCGCACGTGATTGGTTAATTGCGTTGGCTGACATGCCGCTGCCTGGGTCGTGTTGTCATTAATCAGACGTCTAACAGAAAACTGATTGTTGTTGATCCGCGGGGCAGCATGTCAATAAGGCCCGGTCCGTCCCGCTCCGCTAACGTCGTTATAGCAGATCATTAGAACGGCTCTGATTGGACGGAGGCCAGATCACTTTGCTAATGTGGATTATGATGCAGCGCGGTCGGATCGCACCCTGCTGCAGTTTTACATCAGGACCGGGACCAGCTGGACCAGAATCACATGTGGTGCTACGTCGTGTCACGTTAGCGTTCAGAACCGTTTCAGAACCAGGCATTAAACTCATTTATCAAAAATCCCAAATATTCTCCGGTTCCAAATCCGTTAGTCTCAACATCAGTTAATATGATGTTTATTATTTCTATTAAACAATCGATAAATCAATAAGTTTATGGAACTAGTTCATACTGAGAGAACCAGAACTGTCCAGTCTGTGTCAGCTGGCGTTCCACAGGGTTCTGCTCTCGGCCCTGGAATATCTAATCTCCACGTGTTCCTCTGCTTGTGTGAGGGGTCAGTTCACAGATTATCAGATAATCTGGATATTTGCAGGGTGCTGGTTTTTCCGTGTCGCCGTGAGCACCTGAGACGCTCCGCCTGTTCTGCCGGTCTCACGGTTCACCTCCGCCTCCAGCCTGGTGTCAGACGTGGTGGTGTTCAACTCGCGCTTCAACATGGACTCCTTCCTGTCCTCCATCTCCACCTACATGAAGAAGATCCCAGACCACCGACCCAAAAACCTGGACCAGCTGATCCGTCCTAAGTGTGTGGTCCTGAGCTACCCGGTCCAGTTCCCCGACGTCAGCAGGTCAGTGTTCTCTGGGGTCAAGAGGTGGGGTATCCTCCTGCGACAATGGGTTCACTCCAGTGTGTGTGTGTGTGTGTGTGTGTGTGTGTGTGTGTGTGTGTGTGTGAGATCCAGAGCACACTCAGAGTGTAAGTGATTACATGCATGACCGACAATCCCCCCCACACGCCTGCGGTCCTCCCACCAAACACTGAGTCTTTGAAAATATGAAATGCTCACGGGGGGGGTCATATCATAGAAGATTCACAACCAACCCAGAGGAAGAAAATCACACCTTATAATTAATATAAATTAATACATCTAATTTCCTTTTCAATAATAATAATAATGATGGTGGTGGTGATGATGATGATGATGAAGATGGTGGTGGTGGTGTATCTCCAGTCATGGACCGGCTCCTGGTTTCTGTGACGTTCACACGTCCCTGCAGAGACGACGCGGGTTAAACTGGACGACCCATAATGCACTGCTGCGGCTGTACTTCCTGTTTGTTTACTGCGACAGAACAACAGTCAGCTGGTTGTTCCAGTGTTCATGAACTCAAGTTTTAAACAAACTTCACCGTTTCCTCGTGTCGGGTCCGGTCCGGCTTCAGACCGGGTTTCAGAGAGTCTGACTCAGACTGAAGTTTAGAGTCGCACTGACGTGAATGTGAAAGAGAGAAAGAAAAGGCCGGCTCAACAAAAGTGTCTTTGTGCAGATGCGTGAAGGCCTGTGTGCGCCGCTCCGATCCATCTATCAATCGGCCTTTGAGCGCCCGACTTTTGTAATCTAATAGCGATTGACCTGACCCGGCAGAAACCTGCAGCGGGACACAAAGACGTCGCATCCATCACGGCCGAGCGGCGGGACGCCGGCTTCTGTCGGGCTGAAACCGGATCAATGTGGACGCCACGTGACCGGCAGGTGCCTCATTCTTCTCCGGCCGGGCCCGGGGTTTGTGGGTCTTTGTGCAGCTGTCTGGTTCTGCCGGTCGTCAGGTGACGAGGATCTGATTAAAATGTTTCTTTAACAAAGTCTGATGAAGATGGATCTGCTTCTGTCCGTTCTGTTCTCCTCGGGGGTTTGGGTCCAGGTTGGGTCAGGTTCTGTTGCAGCAGGTCTCAGGTCTGTGTTTTAGTCTGGATTTCTCTAAGTCCCTTTAGCACCGGGTCTCTGTTGGACCAGATCTCAGGTTGGTTTCAGATCAGGACCGAATGTCGTCGAGTTCTTTGTGGATCAGGTCTCAGTGTGATGACTCTTTGTAGGACCAGGTAGGACCAGGTCCAGGTCCGTTTACGACCCGATCTGGGACTCGGGCTGTGTCTACGTTATAATCGGTCTGAATGAGTCCAGATAGGGTTCGGTTCTGTACCACAAGGTCTGTTTTCTATAAATGGGACTTTTAGTTCTCGTTCCTCAGGTTCCGTTTGGACCCGGATCACCGAGTCTGTTGTGAATCAGGTCTGGTTGTTGGCTTTGCTCTTTGCCCATTGTGTATCGGGTCTCGTGATCCTTGGGTCTGGTTTGGATCTGGTCTCGGTCTGGTTTGGACCCGGTCTAAATTCTGTTCCCGTTGTTCTCGTGTCTTTTACTCAACAACGCCGAGTAAACAGAATCCTGACGGGTCCGATGGTCCTGAGCCAGATTACGCCCATTTTTCATGGTTATGTCACTGTGTGTGTGTGTGTGTGTGTGTGTGTGTGTGTGTGTGTGTGTGTGTGTGTGTGTGTGTGTGTGTGTGTGAGTGTGTGAGTGTGTGTGTGTGTGGTGTGTGAGTGTGTGAGTGTGTGAGTGTGTGAGTGTGTGAGTGTGTGTGAGATATTAAGAACAAATCACCAGTGCTGGTTTGATCTTTAATTTGTTCCTCTTCATCACAGTAACTTCAAACACACACATGGAGCCAATTGTGGTTGAGTCTGGCACACGAACCCAGATCTGAGTCACCAGAACCCCCCCCCCATACGTAGACCCCGTGGACCAGCCCCCCCCCCCCCGAGGGAGGTTGTTGGCAGCTGCTTTCCTCAGATTAAACATGTGGAAGTGTAATCACAGCAGATTTCACATGTCCAGGTTCCACACAGATTATCAGGTAGTTAGTGACCCGCAGAATTAAAGGTCTGCTCTAATCTCAGATAAACACGGCCGAGTTTAGGTGGAGGGTGAACGACGCTCGTATCCCAGCATGCACTTCACCTCACCTCATTTTCTGTGAGGGCTTTCGGTCGCGGTCATGGAGACCGGGCTCTGAGGACGAGGAACATAATCTGAGTTATCGTGTGGACCGGGTCAGGGTTCCGGAGGTCCGGATGAAGCGGCAGCTGGAACCGTGTCGCTGACCAGCAGCAGATGCTTCTTCTTCTCCGGACGGTTTCACGGTGTCGTCCAAAACCGGCAGGGACCATGAAGACGGTTTGAGCCGTAAATGGGTCAGGACCGCCCTCGGGTCACGTGACCGGCTCGGGGTCTGGACCGCGGGCTCGTCTCGTAACGTGGACGTTAATGTGCCGTAATGACCCTCGGAGCCTCCTCCGGTCCACCGGACCCCGAGATGAGATGGTTTTAAAGTGACAGGAGCCTCCGAGCTGTGAAACGGACCGGGCCCGTACCGGGTCGGCCCCGGGCCTCGGGCTCCGAGCTGGATCCGGTTCATTTAAACCAGGCGCACACAGTCTGACCCTATTCGACAAATGAGACTTCATACATTAATGTTTTAAAAATGTGTGCATCGTTTGAGGACAGTGTTGCATTGTGGGTATTTTACAGTGAGTGACGTCAGCACACACACACACACACACACACACACATACGTCTAAGAAAGTAATCAGATCAATTCAGTCAGATCATCTTATAATCAGACCATCTGATATTATTCCTGTAATCAGATTTACTCAGATTATAATCAGATTATTTTATTGTCTATTTGTTTTATTCAGATCATCTAATAGTCGGATGATTTATAATCTGATCATTTTCTGATCAGATTGTCTGATATTGATCTGATATTGGGATCATTTTATGATCAGGTCGTCTCATTAGTCTTAAAATCAGATGGTCTGATATCAGATTATAATCTCAGAGACTCTGATTATCAGACTACGTTAGAGTGTGCCTCACAGTGCTGGTGTGTGAGCGGTGGCCTGTGATTGGTGGAGCCGGTCCCGTTTGAAAGGTAAAGCTGATTAAATCTGCGGATGTTATTGCCAATAAAGGAAATGAACTGAAATGATTTTTGACCTTCATCTTTAATCAGACTCTCAGAGGTGAGGTCATCACACAGATTACTGTTGATTTATCAATAAGATAATTGCCCCCCCCCCCGGCCTGCGGACACGGTCACGGTTTTATTGCCTCCAGTCAAACATCTAATTTCTAAAATGGATTATTGAATCAAGTTTTCCCAGAGGCCTCGGAGGCGTCGCTCGGGCCAAACCGCAGCTGAGCGTGTCCCATGTCCTGATGTGTCCAGGTCTCAGTGCTGTCCCGTCTTTGTCCCCCGTCTGATCCGACACATGTGGACCCGCCGCCGGTTCTGTCTCAGGTGGACGCGGGTCGAGCGGTTCTGCCCTGAGAACCGACGTCACGTTTAATTGTTTTCCGATGCAAAGTCAATCACGTGTCATTTCCCTGATTATAGACGATCGATCGGTCGTCGCGTGACACGAGCTGAGCGACAGACGGCTGAAGGCTCCGATCGGTCTCGCTCGTGTCCTCGTCCTCTGTCGGTGGTTGGACTCTGCAGATGTTGACAGATGTTGACGCCTGTTGTTTTTCAGGCTGCTGCCCCGACACAAAGTCGTGCGTCGGCAGGTGGAGCAGATCGGTCCTGATGATCCTCAGACTCCACGGTGATCACGTTTACTATTTTATTTATTTATTTATTATTATTTTCACTTCTGTGGGAATAAAACAACATGAATACTGTTTGTGTTTAATGAAGTCAGAGCTCATGTCGGGATCCTCCTGCTGTGACAGGTCTGAGGAACATCAGTCCACATCTGGACCTGAAGCTGAGGACCAGGTGAGACCGCTGCACATCGTCTGGCCTCACAGGTGGTGAGTTACACACTCAACACATCATCATCATTTAAAATGTTCAAACAAATCAGTAACAATTCATGAAGAATTCACAATATAAATTTAATATGTAAAACATATTTATTCATAAAAAAACAACACAATGAATTTTATATAAAGGTCACGATGTGATGTCAACACAAAAAATATCTACATCAAGTTCAAAATTACAGAAGCATCATATTTTAAAATCAAATCAGATAATTATATAATATATATATATATTATATAAATATTAAATAAATAAAAATAATTTAATTTACAGTGGTAACTTTTAAACGTTTGTAGGATACAGAAATCATATTTAACATAAATTCGTACAGAAACGTAACAACATGAAAAGTCGTTTATATATTTAATTTCATAATATTTTAAATCCGAGGAGAAAACGTGGTATTATATAAACCGTCGTCAGAGAAAAGACGTTTTGGGGTCGGAGTTGTTGTGAAATGGGATTATTGGACGTGAAGTGCAGCTGTGTTTTTCACCTTCTCTTGTATCAGTAACAAAAGTAATCTGCTCTGAACTGAGCAAAACACAGATGGATTACAGCTGGACGAGCTTTTATTCTGGTAGGACGCAGGATTTCTGTTAATCTCTCTGATTGAAGCTCCATCTCATCTGTTTTATGTTTAATCTGCGTGTGGCCTGGATCCTCAGATTACAGCTCCGTCTTATTGCTGCTGCTTTCCAGGGGGGTGGGGGCGAACAGCTGTTTCAGGTGAAGATGCAGCAGCACAGGAGCTTCATTCTGACAGGGGGGGGTCAAATCTGTGCCGCAGCTTTACGGCGATGGATCAGGATTGAAGTCCGACTCGGATTGAACGAGAAAAACATCAAACGGCAGGTGGTGACGATTATTTTACTTTGAAAATCACCCACTTCCTGTCTCGTGGTTCGTTTGAGATGGATTTCAAAATAAAGTTTGCTTCTTCGCTCCAGTCAATCCCAAACTGTGAACGATTACACTCAGACTCCGTCAAAGATAATCAATCGGCCCTGAAAGTTATTGATCAGGAGTCGATCGTCTCCGTGGCGACGTTCCTCGTTAGAAAATAAAAGCCGGTTGGTTCTGCGTGAAGTCGTGGGTGTGTAAATAAGGAGCGGCTGGTTAGTGTAAACAGTTTTTACAGTGTGTGTGTGTGTGTGTGTGTGTGTTACAGTGTGTTTGAATTTAAAATGCACCTCTTGGGTTCGACATGAAGCAGAATCCGTAATGAGTCGTCTGGAAACGAGCTCGTCCTCATGAATATTAACGAGCTTCATCTGCGTTCGCTCTCAGTGTGACGAGGACGACGAAGGGTCGGGACAATAAACACCCCGGAAAATCAAACGCGTCCATAGACACCGCTGATCGATTTATCGATTATCCGCAGATTATTCGATCGATCGTTTGATCGGTTTGTTGTGTCTGAAATCTGAGGATTCGGTTTCTGTGAAAAAGGGAAAACGATGCGTTTGATTGATTTAGCGATCGATCGATCAGCGGCCGCTCAGGTGCTGGTTCATTTGTTCAGTGCAGTAACTGTGTCAGCCTCCTCTGGGGGGGGTTATCGCGCCTCCTCTTTGTCCTCCTGCACTGAGGGAGCAGAGTTAAAACGGTTTGAGGGGAATGAGGGAATTATCTCTGCGTGGGGGGGGGATAATCTGCTCAGTAATACGTCACCTGAGGAAAAACTCGCTGCCACCGCGTGACCTTCACGGTCTCACCGCACGCACCGAGAAATCAGCTTCAGCTGCTGTGAACACACCTGACACCTGCTCACAGGTGTGTGTGTGTGTGTGTGTGTGTGTGTGTGTGTGTGTGTGTGTGTGTGTGTGTGTGTGCGCGCAAACATCTGTTGTTCTTGAACACACCTAAACAACATCACCCGTCTCAGAAACACTCCAACTGCTCTTGAACACCTCCTGAACCCGGGACCGATCCACCTCCTGCTCTGCCAGCAGGCTGCCGGGCCTGCACCTCCTCCTCCTCTTCCTCCTCTTCCTCCTCCTCCACCTCCTCCTCCTCCTCCTCCTCACTGACACTCTGTGTGTTTGAAGGGAACATGATAAAAACCCGGAGCTCTTCTTCTCCACGCTGTTGAGACTGAAGGAGAAACACCTGGACTTCCACGTGTCTGTCCTCGGGGAGACGTTCACGGACGTCCCAGGTGCGACACACACACACACACACACACACACACACACACACACACACACACACACACACACGCGTCGTCCAGCTCCTTCTTTCAGAATAAAAACTCTTTGTCTTGACGTGAAAAAACCTGCTGAGTTTGTTCTTCAGGAGTTTGACTTTTCCGTCTCCTCTGAAACTCTTCTTCTGTGGTATTGGATGGTGCGAAGGTCAGAGGTCGGCGCTGCAGCAGCCCGAGGACACTTTTTAATTGATAAAACACACCCTGTATCATCAGCTGATGATGCCATAATGACTGTTTGTGTGTGTGTGTGTTTTAAAGTAATGAACACACTCTGATCAAACACACTCTGGAATATTGAGACGTAAAGTTTTACTGCAGCCTAAACACACTGACGTAAATCCAGCTTCATATTTACTGATTAGCTTCATGAGCGCTGGAAGGCAATCACATTAGGACAAATTTAATCGACTTTGATTTTGTTAATAGGGTCAGAGTATTGATCACTGTCACCCCTCACCTGTTTCTCTCTGCGCCGCTCATAAACGTCCACATTCATAAATATCTGCCTTTTTTAAAAAAGGCTTTTTATCTCATTTTCTTTACCTCACACACACACACACACACACACACACACACTGCACAGGACCTGCTGAAGTCATGGTCTGTAACATGTCATATAATTAATATAAATATTATTATTTTCCTTCTGAAGCTTATTAACCCTGTTCTTTCACTTATGATCAGAAATATTGACCTTTCTAATTGATTACAAACAACACACACTTATGATAATGATCAACATTCACACATAAACTTCACTAACTGAAAACTGGTGCAGGTGTGGACCTCTGACCTCCTCAGGTGGAGTTCCTCAGGGATCCATCCTTGGTCTTTTGTTTTTCATGTTTGTGGAGTTCCTCAGGGATCGTCTGAACCTCCCGTGTTCTTCTTCTTCTTCTGTTTGTGCAGAGATCTTCTCTGAAGCCAGATGTCTGCTGGACTCTCACGTTCTGAACTGGGGGTTTCTGTCCTGTAAGGAGGATTATCTCAGAGTGCTGTGTCAGGCCGACGTGGTCGTCTCCACCG
Source organism: Psettodes erumei (assembly GCA_016785225.1). Taxonomy (NCBI): domain Eukaryota; kingdom Metazoa; phylum Chordata; class Actinopteri; order Pleuronectiformes; family Psettodidae; genus Psettodes; species Psettodes erumei. The sequence continues at coordinate 132,308 of JAFBJZ010000957.1, forward strand.
CCAAGCACGAGTTCTTTGGAGTCGCCATGTAGGTTGGATTATCTGGATTTATTAGTCCTGTCGAAATATTTAAACAAAACATTTAAATTATTATTATTGTGAGGAATTGATCATAAAGATATTTTCTGTGGCCTCTTGGTGCTTCTGGGTCTAATCAGCTGGTCAGATGAAGCTGGTTTTGAAGGGACCTGGTCCTGTAGGTGTGAACTGTGTTTGTAGGCGATGCAGCCTGCAGCTCAGACTTCAGTCACCTGAGCTCTGCAGCCGACGCTCTGATCTGGCTCTCAGTCAGGTGGAGCGCCGCTCCGGGCTCCACCAATCAGACGCTGCGCCCTCTGAAGTGAAGCCAATCAAAGAGCTCGGACCATCTGATCTTCACCTGATTCATGTCTGAGTTTTTTATTCATGTCTGAGCTTTTCACACCTGGAACAAACGGAGTCGCTTCTCTTTGATAAACTCTAAACTTATTTATATTCACTCTAACTTTATCACATTCAGTAGCAAAACCTATAATCTAAAGATTTATGTAACAAGATGTCAACAACAGGAATATGAAAACATCTGACATCAGTGTTTTGAAGATTTAGCTTCAACAAACTGTTTGAAAAACATTGTTTAAAAAAACATTAAAAGGTTTAACAACAGACATCAGTTTAAATGTGTTAACATTTGCATGTTAGCATGTTAGCATGTCTCAGGCTACAGTGAAGCTAACTGAGCAACATGCTAACAGTTAGGAGCACGTTACCATTGTAACGTATTAGCACATTAGCATTCCACGCTAGCAGTTTGGTCATTTTCTCCAGCGGATCAAATTTCTTGACGGTCAGTCGATATGCCGGTTAGATAAGGAAGATCAATGGATATTTCAGTTAGCATCGTTAGCGTCCACAGTGCGGCTAACAGCAGGGACTTGTGCAGATCTGGATGTAAATGAATTATAGTAATTACAGTGTTGTTTGTGTAACGAGCCGTTCCCTCGCTGCGATAACGTGAGCTAATTATGGCAGAGAAGAAGAAGAGTCGTCCCTGGTGGGGAGGTCATGTTTGTGTTTGTCTTTGATCCAGAACCAGGAGGGACCAGACCCTCGGCCCCCCCGCGGAGCTGCTGGTGTTTGTATACTCTGAGGGTTTACATGGAGACGTGGACTTTAAATGCCTTTTTTAACGTGGAGCTTCTTCTCTGCTTCTGCTCTGCCAGGAAGAAACAGACAAAAGCTGATCAATATTTAATCGCACTTCATTTTGATTTATTTCGTCTGAGTATTTTTAATTATAAGTCCGGTGAGAACTGTTTTCCTTCTTTATTTAGTTTATTATTCAAATAAATTGAATTTTTTTCTATTTAATCACATAAATCCTTTGAATGTCACCAGGAAAATAATGAAAAAATAAAGTTTTCTCTGGCAGCAGCTCAGGTCAACAAAATAAAAGCTCCAGATCTGGTAAACAAAATAAAAGCGCTCGTTCACCTTAACGAACTAAAGCAAACGGTGACGACGACGTCGTGATCTCGTTATTGAGCCGTCAGAGCAGAAACAGAAGAATCACGTGAGGTGTCAGCAGAGTTTTGTCCTTGTTACTGTTAATTAGTTTTAATCTGATTAATTATGATCCTAACCCCCACAGTGACGATGAACTCATTCAGTCCCCTCAAAGATCACATAATTAAATCTGAGATAAAACGCCTGAAAACATCAGCTCGTATCAGACCGCTGAACTGAACTGACCTAATAATCCAGATCACAGAGACGCGGTCCTGGACCTTCAGACCCGGACCCCCGAGCCCGGGTCGTGAGTGAAAGTACGGGCGAGCTGCTGAAATATGAATGTTTCCAGCGCCAGGAGATGGCGAAGACACGGATTCAAACGTCTTCAATTATTCATCAAAATATTTAAATAGGTCGTCGGGGTCCGGTTCTGTTGTCATGGCTACGGGTTCTGATCAGCGGGTTGCGCTTTAGCAGCACATCTGGAAGCGTCCAGACAGTTTTATATCTTAGAGCCGGAGCATCAGCTGCTTTAGTTCCCGTTGTGTTGATCAGTTTCCCTGCGGGTCGGAGGAGACGCGGCGTGACTGTGATACGATGAAGTGAATGTTGTCGGTTGTGTGTTTGTTGTGTTGCAGGTTAGAAGCTGTTCACTGCGGCTGTTACCCTCTGTGTCCCAAGGCTCTGGTGTATCCTGAAATATTCCCCGGTAATTCAAACACAGCGCAGATTAGGAGATTTGATGCGTGATGTGATTGTTGACGCCCCTGTGCTGTAACGCAGCAGAGTACCTGTACGCCACACCTGAGCAGCTGTGCAAACGGCTGCAGGGACTCTGCCGGAGGCCCGACGTCGCCCGCAGACACGTCGTCAAGGTAACACACCCGAGTCTGAGAGTTCTGCTGAGGTGGAGGCGACCCGGGGCTGAACCCTGTTCTCCACCGTGTTGAACTGCTCCTTTAATGTGGTTCCACTTCAGACTCTCAGTGAAACTCTCCTTTCTTCTCCAGGTCAACACCTCCTCCTACTCCTGGACCCGTCTGAAGGATCGGTTTGAGACTCTGCTGGCAGACGGAGGACCCTGAACGCCCCACGGCACCGAGACCCGAGTCCGTTAGTGTTGGACGGTTTGGAGGTTCGGATCGGGGGGGTGGGGGGGCGTTGTCATGCCTGACCCGACGCCACGTCCCACAGAAAACTGTGGCGACGTCCAGGCCGAGCGACTCGGCACCTCAGAATCAAAGTCTGTCTGCCGGGCTGGAGACGCCGAGTCTGGACCTGTAAATGTCGCCGTCTTCTCCAACTGGAGGAGAACTCTCTTTTATGCGTGTGGTTTTGGGGGGTTAACGTGTAAAAGCTTTCATGTTTCCATAGGCGGTGCCACCTCATATATCCGCCTGGATCCATTTTTATCCTTTGTTGTGTTTCTGTTCTTCACCACACCGACTGAGTGGCAGCCAGGCGCTGGGTCGGGTCGGCCGCTCCACCTGAGCTGCCAGGTTCTGGAACAAATTATCACAATAAGTGGATCCACAGACGTGCGACCGCAGAGGCACATCGCACAAAATACACAGCGTGTTTTTACGAGCGCACTTTTTAATAAACATCACGTTTATACGAGACCGTTTCGCAGTTCTTAAAACATTCAGACGTAAAGCTGAGGTTCTGGATCTGCCTTAGTGACTAGACTCAGGTAGGCCAGTCCACATGAGACCAGTTTGTCTGGTGGAGCCGGTCCTGCTCTGAGCACCGGATCCATCGAGGGTTTGCGGCTGCTGAAGGGGGACGCGACATCAGGCAGGACAAAGTGAATAAAGGTGACGTTAACAGCATTTGTGTAATTATATACATATATAATACTGACACAACGGAGAGACAGAAGTTCAATCTAATCAATAAATCACAGGCAATTATTCAGGGAACTATGTCAGAAAATAAACAGAATAAAACTTCTTCTGAACCTTTGTCTAATTATGAATAATTATTCATAGAGGAACATTCACACATACCACAAAGTCCCTCATGTTTAGTCAAAGTGTTAATAAAATGAAAGAGTAATTCAAAATATTACATACAGGTGAAACGTGGAGAAGAGCCAGTACTACGTAATAAATGTCATAATTAAAAAGGTGAGTGAATTTTTAGTTAATAAAATACAAGGTCAAATTACAGCTGTAAAAATGCGTGAAACAAAACAGACTTGTACATCGAGTACTGGGGAGGAACCTCAGTTACTTGGAATGACATTTCTGTGTATTTATACTTCGTTCCCTGCATTTTAGTGTAAGTGTAGTGACATCAGACTGTGGCTCAGGTCACGACCTGATGACATCATAAACTTCCAGAACAACACGCTGCTAATAAAGTTTTTACAGCGGCGTCCATAAAGCACGGAGGCATTAAAGCTTTTCATTGGCCTGTTAATACACATTTATTGTGCCGATGTGCGATACCTCCGGGCTGCCGAGCGCGGACGGCCGGTCCGAGCACCGTCGCTCGGCGGCGGCGTCAGAGTTTCAGCCTCCTGTCTGTGTGGATCAGTCTCTGCTGTAATTAAGCCTTTTATTCACTGGCCTGGGGTCAGATTTTAAGATTCATCTGCAGCTGAATCAGAAAACTGAAGCCTGAAGCTGAAGTCAGCCTCAAACGAACGAGCTCAGCTGACATGCCGACCCAACCCACCCGTGTCAGACGTGTCATGGACAGAGTTTCATTAACTGTTAAAAGTCTCCACCTGGAAGAGCAGGACAGTTTATACTGTTGCCGTGGAGACGGCAGGTCACACCTGAGCCCTGTGATCAGCTCCTGTCTGAAGCTCTGCAGCGATGATGAGCGTCTCTCAAACAGTCATGAGACCAAACACAAATATCCACTAAATTAAAAATGACATTAAGATGAACTAACATATTGACAAATAAGATAAACCGGGACAGACCTGAATGTAAACAAGAAATAACAATAGATTTTAATTTCCTCCCCGTTTAAAATTAACTTTAAAATTAAAGGTGAAATATTGTTTGTTCGGTCGACAGCAGAGACACAGGAGAGAAAAGAGAAATGTATAAAGTGAAAGAAAAGCTTTTTGGTTTGAGGCTTCTCTGAAAACTTTTGGATTATCAACAAAGAGCAGCGACATTAATTTCACGCTTCAGGAGTGAAGCTGGTTTCAGTCGGATGCTTCTGCACGGCTCTGATTGTAGCAGCAACACCTCCAGCACCAAACGCTGAACCTCAGCTACATTCACAGAATAATTCACGTTTCCTGCTGACGTCTAACCACCTGTTAGCACAACTGGCTTTGTTAGCATCACTAACGTGTCATTTTCCTGTTTTCACCAGCTGCATCAGACGAGTTCTGGTCCGTGCTTAACCTCTGTTAGCCAACACAGGATGTTAGCCGTGCTAATATTATGCTATCTTACGTTAGGGTTAGGGTTAGGAGCTAAACTCTACTAACATCCCATTAGCTCCATGTTTACACTGTCTGACCTCCAGGACAGAAGCTGCTCTTTTATAATATTTGAGTGGTAGTAGCTTAGCTTAGCTAATGTAATGTTAGCATGTTAGCTGTGCCCTGTTGTTGTATATTTCAGTGGCAGTACCTTAGCTTAGCTAATGTAATGTTAGCATGTTAGCTGTGCCCTGTTGTATATTTCAGTGGCAGTAGCTTAGCTTAGCTAATATAATGTTAGCATGTTAGCTGTGCCCTGTTGTTTTATATTTCAGTGGCAGTAGCTTAGCATAGCTAATGTAATGTTAGCATGTTAGCTTTGTGCCCTGTTATTTTAGTGTTTGAGTGGTAGTAGTTTGGTTAGCTAATGTAAGGTTAACATGTCAGCCGTGCCCTGTTGTTTTATGCTTGCTAGTAGCTTAGCTCTGTGATATGCTGGCAGCCAAGCTAACGTTATAACGTTGTTTCCTCCTTCTGCTTGCTAACCCCCAGCCCCGCCCCCACGGCGTGAAGCTTTGTCACACCTGCCCCTCGCCTTTGATTCATTACCCCGAACACTTCCCTGGATAAGGAAACATGGCCGTGTTTAAACGTGTGAAATAAATGTCTGTCTGATGTGGAAATGTAATTCATCAAGTTTTGAAGAGAGAGCAGCATAAATGAAAGGAACCCTTTAACCGTCGGCATCAAAGCGGCGTCGACTGTCGGCCGCTATCTGGGGATTTATTTAAAAATGCTGCAGTTGAAAGAGCCATTTTTAAATGAAGGCCAGCCCGAGTTTTCCTTCAGCTTCAGAGGAGGACGCCCCTCCCTGGAGACGCTGCAGCATTAAAGGTGCTGTAATTATCTGAGCGCTGCCAGCTCCACATTAGCTTGTTACCGCCGCCATATGTTAGCCGCCGCGCTCGCGAACGGACGGGAGGAAAAGACGCCGCCGTCCTCATGTGACACGGTCATATGCTATCAATATGCTGCCGTGTTTTTAATGGGCCCTCTGGTTAGAGCGTGGCACGCCTCGTCCTTTTCATGTGCTGTTGTGAGTGAGGTGGCAGGCACACGTCCATCACCACAGTTATTATATGAAATAGCTGCTCCGAGAGGTTTGGCTCCGGCGACCGCGGCACGGAGGAGCCGCGTTCTCCTGGATCCAGCTCCTGCTGAATACGCTCCTTTTCACGCTAATGCTAACGCCGACGCGCGACACGCTACGAGCTCACGTGGCAGATGTCGACTCTTAGCGCTTTAACAACCTTTTACTAGCACATGGTTCAGATTTAATATGTAAGATTAGCATCACGTTCAGTGCTGTAGTAGTGAACCGAGCTAATGTCTGCAGCTGCAGCTTATTGATTTACGTGGCCATTATTTCTCCATTCATTCTTTGGTCCATAAATCACAACAATCACACAAATTAAATATAATGCTGGACTATCCACCTGAAATACACACTTAGTTTTTCTCAGCAGCAAATATGTACTTGATGTACTTGATCCTGAGTCATCCTGAGTCCTGCAGCATTCATTAAAAATACTATAAAATATATTATACATTTTACTTATGAGGTAATAAAATGTTGATGTGATGAAACTTCTCAGTGTAACTGATAATCATCGTACTTCATATGATAACTGGATATATTTTACTGATGTAATGTACTTGTATATATTTATCTGTATGTATATAAGTGATACAAAGCGGACGGGACGCGGTGGCCTCGTTAGTCTCATTTGGTTTCTTGAAAGTGTCCGTGCTCTTGAGGAGGGAGGTCACGAAGCCCCCCCCACACACACACACACACACACACACACACACACACACCTCCTCCGCAGAGATTTATTGAAACGCTCGACCACAAACTCCTGTTTAAGTCTGTCACTTTCCCATCGTTCCCAGTCCCCCTGCCAAGTCCTGAGACATCTGATTTAGAGAATCATAAAATGCAGAAAATGGTTTTCCCATAATTAGTCTCTTATCTCAGCACGAGAGACGAGAGGAGGCGTCGCTCTTTAAACGCAGAGAGAAAAGAATATGAGAGAGTTTCTGTCTGATCTGAACCTCATGTGTTTCACTGGGACCGAACCTGTCCTACTGAAACTTTATTTAAACTTCAGCCGACTTGTCTCCGGCACTCGTGTGTCGTGTTTCAGCCGCAGCTGCCGTGTTATTTTGTGAATCCGGCTTTAGGTATTCTGAGATCCAGGTTCAACCCCCCCCCGCCTCACCACATATCGAGCAGCATCCATGGACTTCTAAAAGCGTTGTGGGTCGAGGTTTAACGCAGAGCGTCTGGCAGGGAAGAGAAACCAGAGTGTCTGGCAGCGGAGGTCGGGATCGAGAGCGAGTCCTGGAGTCCGGCTGTGGTGTCGGTTCTGAAGGTGGAGGAGAACCCTGCACTTATCTCCGTTTAGAACAATGTGGGTGAGATCCCTCCCTTCCTCAGAAAGGCTCCGCAGGAAGGTGTCGCAGTAAGATCTGGATGTGGAGTCGGGAGGAGGGAGCCGGGCCGAGGCTTGGCCGCGGGACAGACTGCAGGCCGGGGGGGCGGGGGGGTTCTGCGGCGCTGTGGATCCAGTTCTGGAACGGGATGGAAGGACTGTGGCGCAGGGCGGCGCTCCAAGCTGTCAGCGGGCTCTTGACGGAGCGCTCTGAGGTGGATGGGCCCTCGCGGGGCCTCTCAGCACGTAATTGCATCCAAAAGGTGTTGTCAGGAGGCCAGGCCTGCCCCCCCCAACACACACACACACACACACACACACACACACACACACACACACACACACACACACACACACACACTCGAAACACAGCGAGCTGCACTGATGTTATCACAGAGCAGAAACAACACTCACGCAGCGACTACAACACACAACACATGTGCTGCAGGGAGGAAGTACACGCACCGAACGAAAAGTCGCAGTACTTCAAGGTACAAATACTCCGTTACTATTCCTGCACTGAAAATCACTTGAGAAGCATTGTCAGTAAAATATAATGTAGTAATCTTACTGATGTGGTAGAAGTGTTAAAGTACTAATATTTTAAAGTACCATACTGTGTGTATTACTGATGTAATGAACTACCTGTGGGTCGGGCCCCTCCACAGGGTCGCCAGTGTGAGGTCGTCACATGACTCATAACACAACTACACACACACGGTGTGATGCTGCGTGACACAACACTTGTGTTTCGCCTGTTTGTTGGCAGTGGACTGAGGTGAGTAAACTTTATTTAAACAGCAGCTCTGACAACACGGCGTGTTTCGTGATGACGCGGTGAAGTCGTGAGGACGAGTTTTTAAAGAAGGTGAAATCCTGTCTTTGGTTTCTCACGTGATGAAGAACGTGCCGGCTGAAAACATGTGACCTGGAGGAAACGATCCGCTTTGTTAGCTTTAATTTGGCGACGCGTCTCCGAGGGTTTTTGTTAATAAGGTCGGGATCGGAACGGATCCGTCACCTTTGAGGACTCGGCTCCTGAGCGGTTAATGGCGTGCGATGGCCGACATCTTGGCCTGCCATATGTCATTATTACACCGAGGACTGAGAGCGAGCGCGTCATGCATATTCATTAGCCCCCGCCCCCACCCCCCGGCCCGACGATCATCCACGACGACACAATCGTGGTGAATATTTATCATCTGGCCTCACATTTAACTGAGATAATATAAAAATAAAAGACGCGTCAGTGTGAATGTGCAGGACGCTGTGACGGACTCTGTGTTGCGTTCAGGGACGTCTGGCAGTTTTATAATTGCAGACGCTCAGAGACTAAAATCTGATTAAATATAAACTGAGACCCGGTCCTGGTCTCCACAGCATCTTGGTCTACAGGTACCGGGTCTGGCTGTGTTTCAGAAGTGAAACCTGATCGGGATGTGGACTGTAATGAACCTCAGCTGCTCAGAAATGACCCCAGAGACCGAGACCAGGTCCTTAAAGTCAATCTGCTCTGCAGCTCCTTCACCCGCTGCCGTGCTGGTGTGATACGGGACTGAAGTTCAGGATCAGGACTGTGGCGGGTCCGGTATCTGGTTTGTTCAGTATCCAGACTGTAGCGTGCCCCCCAGCAGGACTGATGTGAGCTGATGTCTCCACAGAATCTGACATGTGCAGCTCAAGATGCCGATGCTGACTAATTAGCATCTCATTTTCCTCCCCCCCAGCCTTGGGGACTGGCACTAATTGGGTCAGGATCAGTGGCTTGTTCAGGATCAGGGGACAGGATGGAGGAGGAGTTCAGAATCTCTGGCTGGGTACTGGTCCTGGATCAGTTTTTGGACAGACCTGGTCTGAATCTCAATCCAGTTTGAGGATTATCTGAAGTACAGGTGCAAAGCAACTAAGTACATTTACTGAACAACTGTATGTGGGTGTAGTATCGATGTGCTTGTACAGGTGTAGTATTCTTTACTGCTAAGAACCTGGACTCTGTTAGGAATCAGAACCTGGCTGCTGACGGAGGGTTTCTGCTGATCTGTTTTATGATCCACAACTAGGAGTCTCGGTTCAGACCGGACTGGACCTGATGCTCATGGTGGGACTGTGGAGAACCGGAGTAGGTCTGAGTCTCCAGGTGTTTTGGTCCAGAGGACACAGGAACACACAGACAAGGGACCAGGACCAACTCAGTGAAGGGAGTGCACTGTGCATGTACCAGTCTGATGTGTCCAGGTCCCGGTTCAGGTCCAGAGGTCAGCGCGGAGGTTTGTTGGGTGTTGTTTTTTTTCTGCTGTCGAAGGTCGTCCAGACGTGGAGACAGAAATCTGAACCCGGGGACGTTTTGTGGTGAGAGAAGAAATAGAAGTGAAGGTGGACTGCAGAGTCTGGTTTCCCGAGTCACGGTGCCAGTACACAACACAGCAACATATTGAAGCCAGACCCCCACAGACCGACAGCGCCGGTTCCACACCGAGCCACAACAAAGACCTGCAGACTTCACAGAGTCCTGCATGAGCCGGAGCCTCAGCCAGGACTGAAATAAACCCAACACAGACCAGAACCATAAAAAACTGCAGTCCAGCACTGACTTCATGTGGGCGACAGCAGCTGAGGCTTCGACTTCCCCACGTGGTCTGACAGGTGATCACGTGACACAGAGCGGCGGCCAATCACAGGCACCCACCGAGGTGCCACTGAGCAAGGCACGTGAGCACGGGGCAGCGTCAGGTGTAACAGCCAATCCTCAAACAGCTCATCAACTCAGATGAGCTCGTAACAGCCTGGTCACCTACACACCTACACATTCACTTTATTAACTGTTAATAAATAACTATTAAAATCACACTTAGTCTAAAAACACTGAATACGGATGTTATCATTATTATTATTATTATTATTATTATTATTATTATTATTATTAATAATAGTAGTAGTAGTAGTAGTGGTAGTAATTATCTAACTCAACTCCTCAGATTTACATGTTGCAGCTTCATGTCTTTAAGCTGCACTGTCCACACACCTGTGGCCAGGTAGTCGTCAGTGTGTGTTTGTTGTTGTAGTGAAAGGTTTGAGAACACAGTATTACTGTTCTGCTGTTAAGTATTTTATTGATCACTTTACTCCTGCTACGTTTAACAATGATGAAATATCAGTGAAGTTTTATTAGAATTCACACAGAACCTTAATGAATTAATTTTATTTTGTTGTGTGTTTTATTTTGTTTGTTGTGACAAATAGTTTAGATCTTCACCGTGTGGAACGTTTGACGGAGCCTCTGTATCCGCACGGACAGTTTTGGGGGGTACCCTCACCGGTGTTCACCTGACACCTCACACAGGTGTGTGTCTGTTTCGCGCCGAAACTCTTTTGATGGTGGAAAGATTGTGCGGGTGAAGCTGCATCGGGGCTCGAGGTGTGTTCCGACTCTTCTACGTCACAGTGGGCGGAGCCTCAGAGGAAACCCGCGCGCCTTCATTAACGAGAGATCAGAGGCTGCCGGCGGCGCGTAACGGACGTGACGGAGCGCTCCTTTCCTGCAGGTGAGCCCACCTGAAGCACGAACCCGGTGAGAGGTAACAGCGCCGTACGTGGGTTCGTCATATCAACGAGCAGAGATACTGAACTGACGTGTTTAAAACAAGCGTAAGCGCCATGTTGATTAAAGATGGCGGACGCTAATGAAAACAGCTCCTGGGTGTAAAGTCTGTGTGAGGTCCCGTCAGACTGAGCGGTGGTTTGGTCCACAGGTGCAGGTTGAACCGTGTGAAAAGGCCGAAGGAGCAAAGTTTGTAGAAAAGCAGTGAACTGACCAGAGCTAACGCTAACCGCTGCTAGCATGCTAACGCTAATGTTCGCAGAGCTAACGCTAATCGCTGCTAGCATGCTAACGCTAATGTTCGCAGAGCTAACGCTAATCGCTGTTAGCATGCTAACGCTGGAGCCTGCGCCGTGGTTTGAGCTCCCCACGTTCACTGTGGTTGTTCCTGTTTATTTACATGTTGTTAGTTCATGAAGACAACCTGAGCTCACCTGCTGTGTTTTTGTTAGCACTCACCTGTCCCACCCTGTGAGGAGGGAAGCCCGGTTACTGTTGTGTTTACTTCACTCGTGTGTTCATGTACATCATTATTTAGTGGTTAAATCTCAGCGCAGAGCGTTTCTCACCTGAACCATGTTTACAGAGTTTGTACAGATTTCCAGGTGAAGTTAAGAGTGTGGCAGCAGAGCGAGCTTCACCCTACACACACACACACACACACACACACACACCGTGACAAAAACACACACCCCAGTTATTCTCCTGCAGGAGATGCTGAGCTGCTTCACACGAGAAACACGAGTCTCGTTAGTGTGGTTTACAGCAGGCAAGGAACGCAGGACCAGGACCAGGACCAGGACCAGGACCAGGACCAGGATCAGGACCAGGACCCCTCTGTGACACACAAACGCCTGAGCAGTAAACTGAAAATGAAGCCGTGCAGGTTGGGTTGATCTTCCCTCGGGGCAGCACAGATTTCTCGCCTCTCTCACCGTTAAAACTTGTCTTTTCTACATTAAACAGATTAAAACATTAATTTCCTCCGTCTGTCTGACTTTCTGCCTGAGAACTCGAGGAAACCGGCGGTGAGAAATTAATCCTCTGCGGTGAAATGATATTGTTTTACAGCATCGCTCCACGCGAGTCGACATGCTTACGTAACCTTAATTCTCTTCTGTCTTCCTCTGAAAGTTGGAGTTTGCTGAGGCCACAGTTAACAGCCAGTTAATATCTAAATGGGTCGGCCGTGCCTTTTACGTTGATTAGTTCCTCAATTTTCCCAAAATCACATTTCCTGTTTCTGCAGAGGAGCCGTTTTAATTGAGAGGACAGAGAACGAGCAGAATGAAAATCAGCTGAAATAAAAGGAGAGCAGAGCAGAAATAAATTAGTTTGTGACATCATCACAGCCGTTCTGCTGCATTTTCTATAAACATGGAGTGAGACCTGTGGAACAGAAAGATGAATATATACATGTTGTATAGTGTGTGTGTGTGTGTGTGTGTGTGTGTATTAATATATTCAGCTTCTGTGTCCACGTTACAGGACACGAGTTTGTTTTGAGATAAAGAATCACGAGAACATCGTTTTGTTTTTTGTCATTTTTTTAGAGAAAGTGTTAAAACTCGTTTTTACTCTTTCAGACTTTTTTATTTTGATCGTGTGATCTTTAGTCTTTTCCGTTCGGTTTGTGTGACCTCTGACCTTTTCTGTCCCCGAGTGTTTTCAGAAACCAGGAAGTGAAGATGGACCATGATGGACCAGCATGGATCTGAAGGTAAACAATAGAACAAAGTGTGAAACACACAAACGGGTGAAACCAGCGCACACGGGAGGTTTGTGATCTTTGCGTGGTTTGTGAGTCTGATAATCTGCGATAACGCACAAAGCTGAGTTGGCGGCTGCGGAGCAGCGGTGACGACGAGGATTTCCACATCTCATCAGACGCTTTCGACACTTCATCACAGAGTGCGACTCTCCAATCTTCGAGCAGAGGAGATTAAAAGGGGAATTACAACATAATCTTAAATAATCCAAACAGCACGGACACTGAAGTGCAGAGTTATTCTGAGGTCTGACTACACTGTCAATCAGCACCAGGATTACAGTTAAAATTAGCACGAAAACTTGCTGTTAATTTGTCCTGGACGCCGCCCGGACACCATGAATGTGAGGAGATAACGCTGCGATTAAACACATAATGGACTTAACGTCCATGTTTCCTCTGAACCCGGAGCAGAAAATCAGGCTCTGACACGGGTTCGGGTTACGTTGTCATTAGGATCCTTAACGCTGACAGGAACTTACATGCAGAGATTAGAAAATAAAAGTCTGTATTTACATATATATGGGATCATTTTCACGTTCATGCTGCGGAGGCCAAGAGGGAGTAAGTACTGCGAGTGGTAGTACTTAGTGTTTTTGTTGTGTTCTGTCTGAACTGGATCACTGTGGTACCAAAGCAAACGTAACATTGAGGTTCTGAACAGATTCTGCAGGTTCTGGTTCCTCGGCCATGTGGATTTCTTATTGTGTCGAGAAGTGAAGAACTGAATCCCATCACGAGTGTGTGTTGTGTGTGTTCACACCTGATGACATTATTGATCCTGTCAGGGTCAAAAGTGTTTGTCAGAAGTGGGATTCGAACCCACGCCTCCAGGGGAGACTGCGACCTGAACGCAGCGCCTTAGACCGCTCGGCCATCCTGACCTCACGAGTGGTTCTTCACACTGTGTCATCGCACAGTCGGGTCCGGTCCAGTACTGGCTGCTCCTTCAGTGATCCGGTTCTGCAGGAGACTGTTTGTGAAACAGGATCAAACGTCTTCATGTCCTCGACCGAGGAGGTGAAAGTTTCAGGGTCTGAACTGATTTCTGAGTGAGGGATTAACACACTGTAGCTGGGGGGGGGGCAGATTGTTCAGAGGCAAAAGATTCAGGAAGTGTGTGTGTGTGTGTGTGTGTTCAGCGATGGGGGGTTGTCCTCTGATGACCCAGTCTGATTCTGTTCAGCATCCTGTGTGAGGCCGGGTCCAACTCTTCATGCTAACATCTCAAAAACACGTCATTAATACGAGTATTTATTAATAATCAATACTGAAATGTGAATATTTTCTATTTCCTGTCTCAGCAAACCGAGCGTCTGTGGTTCTGGACAGTTGGGTCGACAGAACCTCCTCCGGTCCTCTGAAGACGTCAGCCGGGACTCTGATCACGTGAGTCGCCTGTTTTCATAACTTTTTAATCCGATAATCCCCAGATTAATCAATAATGAAAGAAGGACTGTTACAGCAGCCGTTTGAATAGATGAACACTGAAACAGATGAACCGAGTGTAACACACAGTAACACACAGTACAGGTCTGTGTTACTGCGTACCCTGGGTCATGTGACCAGTGTGTGTTCGCAGACTGTGCGTTGTGTGTCAGAACCTGAACAGTTCTGTGTGTTCCTGTGTGAAGTCCGTCGGGTCGGGCCGGTACCAGCCGTCACATTAAAGAGCAGCAGAACAACAGATCGGGTTCTGAGCGGGTGGCGGAGGAGGATGCGAGTGTTTTCCCAGCTGCCGCTCTTCCTCCCGTCTCCTCGCTATTGTTGTCGTCCTCCCCGCCGTAGTTTGGATCCGGACCGGTCGTGTTCCCGTCCTCGCCGTGTTTGTCGCGTATCGATGACAGCGCCGACCGACGTTCTCCGGCTCTCACCTTCCACGGACTCGTGACACCTGAGAGACTTGGCGCCACCGCCGCCGCCGCCGTGGGAGATAAAACCAACGGAAAGAGAAACGGGAGCTGCGGGATGTCCCGCTTCAGGTCAGGGTTTTCCCTCGGACTCAGGTCCAGAGTCCACGGGTGGATAACATGTTCCACAGGAAACCGCTGAGGCCGACCCGCCGCAGCTGGACCTGGATCCGCAGAACCTCGCCGAGGATTTCCTAATCCTTATCCTGTCCCGCCTTTGGGAAACCGAGACCAGATCCAGGTGAGTTCTGGCCTGCGCCGGACTCAACCTGGACTGGCGTGATAGTCTCCTGGTTCAGAGTGGACTGGATTCACACGGGTCAAACTGCTGTGACTCATCGTCCCACGATGAAGGACCAGAGACTCAGCAAACGGTCAGAACAGAACCGCGGAGTCCGGTCTGGACCCGCTCGCTGGGAAAACTTTACATTTCTTTCACATTGTTGAAATAATAAGAAGCAGAAGTTTGAATAAGTGGTCATGAATTTTTCATGCGTGTCTGAATAATCTGAGCGAGTGTCGGGTTTGACTGAGTTAAAAGTAAATAAAAGAAACGACCCCCCACACACACACACACACACACACACACACACACACACACACACACACACACAGCCTCTGTAGAAGAAACAAAAACAGACAACAGTCTGGTGTCAAAGGCTGCTGTTTCATCAAGTCGCCGCGGCGACAGTGAGATCAGCGCTTGCATCGCTCTCTCATCATTAATTGATTCTTGTGCGAGGCTGTGATCCGACACACAAACAGGCCAAACAACAACACGCCACGCAAACGGGCCGCACAACAACCGGCGACGCCACCGCCGCATGATGAAACCGCCGGGGGGCAGAAAATAATGAGTCCGCCGGAGCGCGCCGAGACGCTAACCTGCGACGCTGCGCCGAAAACACGTCCTCCTTTCTGACCAATCACAGCGGAGTCTTCCTCCAGCAGGACCCGAAGTCCCTGGTCTGTCTGGGGTCTGAGAGCCCGGTTTGGCCCGGTTCGGTCCGGTTCGGTCCGGCTCCTCTCAGGTGGGTGGACTCATTCCTGAGGTTTAACGATATGTGGCACAAGCAGCGTTTGTGTTATTGTCCTCAAACACAACAAGAACACAACACAGGTTCTTCACCATCTGGATCCAGTCCAGGTCCTGGAGGTCTGGACTCAATGTCTCTGAGGGATACCAGACCTACGGGGTCCACAAACAGAGCCAAGATCCAGCCAGGTTCAAAGCCCGTCCAGTCCCAGCGTGAGGGCCGATCAGGCTGCTGGACCTGGAGTTGGGTCCGGTACCGAGCAGTTCTGAAGGCGACCGGTCTGTGAGGTCCAGAGGTCCAGGACAGCGCGTGTCCTGTGCGAACCGTCCTGATCCTGATGTAATAGTTTAAAGCCGCTGACCTGAGCACTTTGATGAAATCCGTCTTAACGGCGCCTGATTACTTCCTGATGATTATGGCCGTGAAAGCGGAGGGGGCGCGGCCCGAGACGAAACACGTCCTGGTTCTGGTTCTGGAATGAGGTTCTGTCACATTTACGCCTCAGAACCTGAGGAACAAAGCAACTGATCTTACAAATAAAACATTAACAGCGTTGGAGACTCTGGTCTGTTTCTGGTCAGGTGACCTCCCTTCTTCCTGCTCGTACCTGATGATGATGATGATGATGATGATGATGATGAAGATCCACAGACCTCGTCCAGATCTTCAGCGTCACTTCTATGACGTCCAGATGAGAGGAAATCCTCCCGCAGGACGTTAATCTGGCAGAGAGAAGGTGTTTTCACTCAAAGCTGTTGACTGACTGATTTATTCTCAGATTATAATTCACCTCTTTTATTCTGAAGGAGTCCATCTGTGTTCGCCGTCACGCTGTGAAATTAAAACTTTAAATAATAATATTTGGGTCGGACAGTATGTTCACTCAGTCGTAATATCGTTTTATTTTGTGTTTTTATGTCGACGAGCCTGAACTTCAGGTCCGGGCGTCGGGGTCTTTGTGTTTTCCTGCCGCGTTGTTGGATTTTGTCCGTCGGACGGTGAAAATAACGAGCTGCGAGGAGCGACGCCGCTGTGAGGGCGGCCGTGATGAAACCTCCCGTGTTTTTAAACCTCGCTCTGACACGTGTTGTTGTAAATTGGACGTAATTAAGTCGGTGGGAGCCGGAGCCGCGGTCGAGCATTGTTCCTTCACGAAGACGCCTAATTAATGTTTAATTCAAACGGCAGCGAGCGCCATGAAACATTAATGAGCCCGCGTCCTCGCCGCGCAGGAAAAACTCCTTTATTTCTGTTTTCTCGCTCTTTGTCTCCGGTCTGACCAGAACCACCGAGCGGACCGGACCTGCCGCGCCTCAGAACCAAACGGCTCGGCACCGACCGCATCTGACGGCGTGACGGTCGCCGGCGTGTCCAAGCGTACCTTTGCCACTGATGAGACGAGGTCACGTGACCTGGGCTGCGATACGGCCGCACGCAGCTTATCTCCAGTTTTCATTAAGATGGCGAATAAAGGAGAGCCGTCGCCTCCTCCTCTAATCTTTAATAACATCTCCGGAGGAGCGGGATCCGTTGTTGACGTGATTAAAGCGGAGACTCGCCGTCGTGGTGAAAGGAGCGGCGCCTTAATCGTCCGCTTCTTTAAGATTTAAGAGGATTTAAAGATGAAGTGAACATCGCCCGTGTTAAACTCCGCCTCGGCTCTTATTGTCCGGCTGATCCCGGGTCGGATCCGAGGTGACGTTTTTATCGGAATAATCCGGCTCAGATGATGAAGTGCGTTTTTCTGAAGCGGCGCGTCTTCGGCCTCACCTCCGCCGAAAAGTCAAATGTGACGGTTTAACATACCGGGCCCCCTGGGGGGACGACCTGGTTCTGGGCTCATCACCTGAACTAAACCCAGTCCCCGGACCAGGTGAAGTCCAGAGCAGACCTTCACAGACCGTCTCAACGAAGTCCACGTGATAACGTCCATGAACAAATAAATGAAGAGACTCGACTCAACTGTCTGGCCTGCTAGCAGTTCTCTTCATTTATCTCCGCCGTGACCCTGAACACCTCGCGTGGCATTCAGGGTCACATCTTGAGGAGATGAATTGCGACGTCTCCTGATGTTTTTGGCCAAAAACTGTTGATTTCAATTATTCGTCGGGCGCGACACGAGAAAATGCTAATTAGCATCGCGTCAGGCGGCAATTATGTTAATCCCTGTGAGCATTTCAAACGCACCCTGTCACCTTCAGCTCCGTCGGCGCCCTCGTTTCGGAGCAGAGACGGCGAGCGGCAGTCCGTTCCTCGTCACGTCGCATCAGGTCTTTGTCTCCACGGACCCAAGCGGTTCTGAACCGCCGTCCTGCCAAAAAAAAGCAAAACGCTGTCACGATGTTTCTGACTGAGACGTTCTTGCGGTTTGATGTCACTTAATGGCGGCACGTGAGTCAGAGACGATCAGAGAGTATTGATCTGTGTGATGTGACATCAGCCGGTTCATCCTCAGGAGACAGCGAGCCTCCAGTTTTATTCTTTATCTTCTAACGCTGCTTTGTTTTTGTTTTCTTATCCTCAGGTTCGTAATCACCCCCCCCCACCCCCCTAACCTGCCGACCTCTCCCCGCCTCCCGATCCTTCTGGTCTCGCTGAAGACCAGGACCCTCCTCTTCAGGTGAGGCCGAGATCCGGCCCTGGCGAGTCCTGACGAGGAGCTGAACTCATTTCGCTCTTTGTGTTCTGACTCGCGTTCCAGTTCCCGTCAGCCCACCTCCCGTATTAGAGCGAGGAGCCCGGCTCGGCGGCCAATCGGAGGCGGCGAGCGTTGCGGCCGCTCCTCGCAGGGGGAACTAATTTATTGAGCTCACGGTTGGAGGAAAATGCACCATTAAAGGGCATATTTAAGCACATTTGCAATCCTTAGAAGAAGGTAACGCTATTTGAATTTGCCCCAGCTTGAAGGAGAGTCTTTAATGTTGTGTCCACGGGACAAATGCACATCAAAGCAGAGGACGTTCCTGACGCTCTAAATCAAATACTTGTGGATTAAAGAGGGAGGGGGGCAGGTGGCCCCCAGACCGTCCTCTGTGGCAAAGCTGCCGGGCACGCCGCCTCGCCGAGCGCGCTCCAACCTCCGCGCTATCGTTCCCCCGAATGCAAATTAAATCCAGGCGACGGGAGCTGCTTTGAATTCCTGCAGGAGGGGCGATTCTCCTCCCTCTGCTCCCGCTCTTATCAGCCCGGTGCTGGGGGGCCGCGGGGGGGCGGGCGGGGGGGTATTTGTATGCAAAGGTGCCTCGCTCCCAGTCATTCATGGATCTGCTACACCCCCCATCTTTGATGTTCCACAGGCTGCAGGAGAACAGGGAGTCCGCTGACCTCAGGTCTGTTCAAGAGCACACTCATGGAAGTTCACGACCGGGGGGTGTCCCCGTGAGGAGCAGCCCCCCCCCCTGTTGTGGGAGGAGCCTCTGGAGAGCCTCCAATCAGAACGTTTGTTTGTTCTCAGATTTGATGTTTTCAGCTTTAACTGCTGAAGACGAGCGTCTCTGAGCAGAACCAGGACGTGGGGGTCCGGACCGGTCCGGACGCCGCGGTGGTGTGTGGGAACGTTCCCTCCCTTCTTTGTTCCCACGTGTTGGACTCGGTCTCAGTCCGGTTCTGGTCTCGGTCCAGATCTGATCCGCTCGGGTCCATTTCCTGCCGCGCCGGTGTGAAGGGTCACGCTGGAGGTTTTGGCTGCGTGTAACTGTGGTGAGAAAATAAGTCGGACTAAGATCCAGCGATGAAGATTTACAGGCTCGTTATGTTTATTGATCGGCGATGGACCGGAACACAATGCGGTTCCCACGGCTCCGTGGGTTTGACTGTTTCTGATCCGCAGAGTTTGTTTTCACTGACCCAGGACCAGTCACAACAGCCTCCGTCTTCTGATTCACACTAAAACACATTTTACAAAGTGTATAATATAATATAAGTATTAATTATACATACATACATTCATGTTGGACCTCACTGTTACATTAATTATGTGACATAATCTACAGGTGTTACACTGACACCTGCCAAACAACATAAATTAGGCTTTTATCTCATTTGTTCCATCTGTGAACAGATTTGTAAAGAGCGGACTGCTCCTTTAAATGTTCATTTCCCATGATGCTCTCTGGTTCACATGTCCTCCTGGTCTCAGCAGGCCGCTCGTCCCCGTCAGACGGGAGTTTCTCTCCGGTCTCAGATCTATTAATCTGGATCGATCTGAGCGGCTTCATCGCAGGCGGGGGGAGCGGGGGGAGCGGGGGGGGGGGACACATGGGGGGGGCCCCGCTGTCGCCACCAGGTAAACATTAGCATAGTAATTAGCCTCAGTTAATTCAGACAATTAAAGCTGTGTTGTTGTTTCCTGTCACTGCCCCCAGAGGAGCAGCTGATCTTGGACCAGAGCCAAGGGGGGGGTCCATGTGGATCTGGATCAACCAGTCGATGGTTCAAAGAGGAGCCACAAAACAACACAACACACAATGACGCTAACCCCACATTTTGTTTCAGACCTCGTTTTTTTTATGACCAAATGTTTCACGGTGTCGTGATGAAAACGAGCTTCTACAGACGCTTCATTTGTTCTCCTGCCGGGTTCCTCTTCCTCCTCTTCCTCCTCTTTCTCCTCTTCATCCTCGTCCTCCTCGTCCCCAGGTGGACTCTTTAATTCGAGGATAAACGTTCTCACAGGAGACGTCAGCCAGAAAACCGAGCCGCCCTGCAGGTCCAGTTCATCGGATCACCGTTTAGATAATTAGCAGCGGACGAGCTCGCTGCAGGAGGATAATTAGACCGACCTGCTGCCAGTTCACATCAAACATCCAGGGGAGGAGCAGGAGGAGGAGGAGGAGGAGGAGGAGGAGGAGAGCGTTTACCTCTAACTAACAGTCCTTAATGGAGCCGGGACGAGGCGTTAAGGAGCAGGTTGGACGTAGGAAACTTCAGATTCAGAGATGTTTTTCTCTTCTGGCTGTAAGTCCTGAGCAAAAGAAAACCAGGACCAGGACCAGGACCAGATACTTTAGCTTGAGTCCTGACTCATTGCTAAAAAGGGCCCAGATGAGAGTCCAGACCAGACTGTCCAGAAATGACATCGGCGCAGACCAATCCAGTTCCTGGGTCGACCCTGGCTGCTGGACCTCGTAGACCTGGTCCAGTCCTCAGTGGGCCCATGACTTCAGTGATCATTTTTTACAGTGTATCCCGAGGTTTTTTTCCGGCGGGTTCTCCCTGGTTGTTTGGTGTCCTCGGTAACCATGGAGACGGAGTCACGTGAGCGTGAAAGTGGAGCAGGAGGCGAGAACAGAGCGCAGGTCACGTGATGTCCTGTTTTTATCTGGGGTTTAACCGCAGAGCGTTTCTGATGATCGGTGTATTGATACCTGATCGGGTGAGGCTGTAGTCTGCAGTCAGATTAGATGGAGCTGTAATCTGGCGGGGGTGGGGAGGTCTACATCTCTGACACCTTTTTTCTGCAGAGCGGGGAATTCAGTTTCTTTTTAACGTCTTTGAACGTCGTCCTCATTAACGAGCCGCAAATCGTTTGAAATGCAAAAACTTCCAGTTTCTATATTTCATCAAGCGCCGTCTCATGTTTAATAAATTACAGGCGACTTTGTTCTTCATTAACCACAGAGCACACAATCCGCTAAAATCTTAAGCACAACCTGCAGGATTATTTGCTCTCTGCTGTTTGCCTTGATGTGTGTGTGTGTGTGTGTGTTTGTGGTGGGATTAGACGTTCGGCAACTGTGTCGCTTCACGCGCTGACGTCAGGTGTGTCGCCGCTTCGTCCTCTGACACTTTCATCACACATCAGCTGTGGACACAGTGACTCTGCAGGTTGGGTCTCCATCTTTTAAATTAATGACGGTGTCCTCGCCATCTGTCCACGGCGAGGGACCGAGGGCATCAACAATACGCAAAACCAATGAATGAATCATGTCCTTTGTGCCCGAGACGCAGAGCAGATTAAATATTTCAGCGCCAATCGAACGTTTTCCACCCGAAATGTGAGACGGACTCCCAGCGTCCCTGTGAGACGCTGTCCTCCTGACGTCCCCATGAGATGATGTCCCCTCAGGTAAAGGCTGCGAGACAGAAAGACGACAACAAGAACCTGTTAGACGTTTACCTCCCCAACAGGACACGGTGTAGGACATGCTGAGCAGGGGACAGTCCCCAGGACTAATGTCTCACAGTGATGTGGACCCGCAGGCGTTGTCTTCTCTGTGAGTCGTCCTGTAACCTGCAGCGTGATGCCTTCCTCTGCCGAACCTCCGCAGGTGAAGCCGCCTCCGCCCTCCGACCGGGGCGGCAGGTTGTCAGCCCCCCCCCCCCCCCAACAGGATGCAGCAGATGTCTGCGTACGCGGCGAGCTGGCAGCCGGCGCCGGTGGCAGATGCCCCGGGTCCGGTGCCAAACGCCGGCAGTTGGGCGCAGATGGAGCGTCACGTTCGGGGAGGGAGCCGGGCCCCTGACCTTCTGCTGCTGGAGGTGAGGCTCTGAGGAACGTGGGTACAATGGGTGGTGGTGGTGTGAAGACACGTTAGTCCTCCACGTCTCGTCCTCCGACGTCCCCCTGGACGTCTTCTTACAGCTGCTGAACGTCACAGAAAGTGATTCAGAACCAGTCTGAACTCTGGTCGGTCCAAACCATCAGTTTAGTTTCCTCCTCTTCGGACTCACAAAGACGGAGAGTCCGTCCTCCAGGTCTCGACGCTCAGTTTGAGCAGAAACAAATGAAAGTGTTGTTTGTTTGTGAAGCGATTCGGCCTCGTGTGAGTGAACCAGGTAAAACCTGCTTCACACAAACGCCACCGTCGTGTGCGCTCGTTGAGTTTGTGGGTCTGTGTGTCACCGTCACGGTTCGCACGCACAAACGCGCTGATCCGACATCTGTTCACAGTTCAGATTAAAAAACACTTAGTGGGAAATTTGGGCGTCTGCGAGGACAAATTAAATCTTTTTCCTCGGTGGGATTATTGGACTGATCCGAGCCGTTCACCTCATCGCCACGGAGCGGGTCCGAGGTCACGCTCAGGACCAGACGAGTTCTTCCTGAAGATCCTGGTGTTCCTGAAGTGGGCGGAGGCGTCCGGCGGCTGATCGACACAAACGACTGTCGACAACAACGGTAACGTACCGTGGAGACAAGGTGAGTCGTAACAAATTGAACCCGGGTCCAGACCCGTCCTCCTCCCTCCCCGTTAGGAGGTGCCAAAGGAGGTTTGGGGGGGGGAGCAGCAGGACACGTTCTCCCGGCAGCGTTCCTCCGAGGCCTCGGAACCATCGGGGATCTTTGGACCGAGGAACCTGGCACAGTCGACCCAACAGACAAACACGGCCCTCGCGTCGCAGCCAGGGGGGATGTTCCAGTTCGGGGGGGGCTCATAAATCTGAAATGAGTCTGCTGGTGAATATGGAGGAGAGCTGATGGATGGATGGACCGGGACTCTGGGGACGGAGGTTTAGCCATATGGCCCTCCAGTCCAGCTCGGACAGCGGAGCGGACCGGGGCCCGGTCGCTGAGGTCACTTCCTGCATCCTCATGTGGGACCCGCGGACTGCTGATCTCAGGTCAGCAGAGTCCGACCTCTCCATCCCCTCCGTCAATCTGCCGGGCAGCTGACGGCGGAGCTGAGTCAGGATTATTAATTCTGAACCGAGGTCCGTTCGGACCGCGTCCGTCTCATCGCTTGTTTGACCCGCAGAACCAAGTTCGACAACGCCGCGGTTGTTGTCCGACCCACTTCTCAGGAAACACTTCAGCTGTTTAAATCTACGTTATTTTGACTTGGTGCAGGGTGCGAGCCGACCCCCCCCCCACCCGCCGGGCCGCATGCCACTCCGTGAGGAGTGAACGTGACCCAGCCTCAAACTGTCGCTCGCAATAATGAAGTGCTGGACGGAGCCTGACACTCGGGGGGCTCAGGAAAGGCTTTGATTAAGTCCTCCGAGCTTCATTAAAAACCATGAAAGCTCATTTTAGAGACAGACCCCCCCCCCGTCCTCAGCTCTCCCCCGCTCGTCACTTCTCCTCTCTCCGAACACAAATCCAGTTTTCTGAGGAAGACGCCTGAACGAATCTGGAAACATCTGGAGCGGTTTGAAGGGGACGCGTCCCCTCTCAGACCGGGCTGAGTCTCGTCCCCAGACTGGGACGGGGGTGTCCACGTACTTTTGGCCACGCAGTGTAAAACGTGGATGTGCGGGTCACGTGACCATCAGGACAGAGACGCATCAGTCAGGCTGCAGCTGAATAGACGGCGGGGGGAGGGGGGTTGGTGGTGGTGGTGGGGGGGGTGATCTTCAGGCCTCGTCGGGATCAAAGCCAAACTTAATTTGCCAGCTTGAGAAATCTGAAAATGAAAAAGAGGAAAACCTTTTTTCATTTCTGGGTGAAATTAAAAAGTGTCTTTGAGTTAATGCTGATGGACGGCGGCCGCCGACATCATGGCTGACGTCACAGCCGGTGCTCCGCCACCGGTTTGTCTGTGATCTGCTGTGTGCGTCGTGATTGGTCCTGGAGACGTGACCCACGCAGTGATCATAAACATTTAAAATGGTTCATCAGCTTCAGTTCTCCTGTTCGTTCTAATTTTTATTAGTTTATACGTAGGAGATAAAATCAGACTTTATTATAATATCGGTTCAGTGTGGTTATATAATATGTGATTATTAAATTTGATCCACGTGATGACCTGTGTTGACTCATTAAAACACCTGTGCTCAGGTGAAACATGTTTTTTTCTGTTCCACTGGGGAGAAGCTTTTTATAGTCACAGTGATGACACTTTATTATTTATATATAATAATGATTAATGATTGATTAATGTCTTTAAATGTCTGTGATTGTGGTCTGTTAATAAACTGGCCTCAGATCTGTTTCATTTCCAAATGAGGATCAGCTGAGTCCGGTAAAAACGTGAAGAACCTGAACGGACAAAGAGAACCGGTGTGTTCGTGGTTCTGCTGAAGGTGGTGTTCTCTCAGGGTTCCTGCAGTGCAGCTCTGCCACCTGCTGGATGCTCTGCAGTGCTGCAGCTCCACGTCCCTCACGGGTGGGTCACCGTTTCAGTCACAACATCTGCAGACACAGCTGGTTTAAGATGAATCCACTGAGGCCAACCAGGCCACCAGGACTTTTTCTAGTTCGGTCCTTAGGGACAGAAAGCAGGAATATGTCCTCCAAGTGAAGACAGTGGCTTTTTGTTGAGGACATAGATGTGTAGGTCAGATGGAAGCTGACCACGAACAGCCTGTCACATGACAGTACGTCAGTGGTCACCTGACCCATCCCCATCGGGCGTGTTGGGTCCGTGAACCGGGGTCAGGTCGGGTTTGGTCACGTTGACCGAACAACAGGCGGCAAAGATCTGCTGGTGATTCTGAAGTCATCAGCAGGAGCTGATATAAAACAAGACCTTCTGATGGCCGTTCAGAGGCTGTAACCGTGGTAACATCTGTGTCACCATGGTAACACAAACTCAGTTCTTTGTGGTTGTGGCAGCGAGTCTCGTCCTGTGCTCAAAAGAAAGTTATACTTGTTTCTGCTGAATGTGGACATTAAAACTAAAATCTCATAAAGCGTAGTAAGTAGTAGTTTTTTAAGTCATAATTTTATTAACGAATGGGAGTGCTGCAGTCTGACGTCCTGTTGATGCAGGAGCTGCTCTTTACCAGCAGGTGTCACTGTTTCCACCGTGTCACTGATGTGAAAGGTCAGGTCAGTTTTATTTCTAAAATTAGCCTGATAAGTCGTAAGAGGCTGCGTTCAGATAAGACAGAGGAGGACCAACGAACAGAATTAACTGACATTTACTAATCAGTATTTTAAATTTTTTTCTTTTTCGCAGTGCAGTAACTTTAAAGACTGAGAAAGAAAAGTTCTGTTTCATTAAAATTAGGATCAAAATATGTTTATATAAACACGTTTAACTTCCTGATTCCTGATAAAATCCTCACTGAGTGTTTGCTGCAGTCCTGGTGAGGGGCTTTAGGGGGCGCCGGTGGTCTGAGCAGGTCCCCCCGGTGGCGAGGACAGAGTGTCTCCGTGGGGTTCGAGCAGGATTTAGTTTCCCGCAGCTGTTCTCTCTGTTGACACCTGAGCCGCGGGTCTGAGTGTCGCAAAACCCCCAAAACAGAAACGGACCAGCGGAGTGAATCAGCCAGTAACGCTGCTCAGCTCACACTTTATTCATGTTATTAGTTTATTTATGCGCAGCATGTAAAACCAAGTCGTGATAAACATGTAAAATTCTTTATCTATAAAAAGGGAAGTGATAGAAACCGTTCTGTTCAGTGAAACAGACAAAAAAAACAATTTAGCACAGGAAAATATAAGGTAGGAAGAAAAGAAACGTTTTAAAGAACATAAATGCAGTTCAAAACAATTTCTAACTCCATTAACATCAGGACAATATGAATTCCAGTCGTTCCAAATGAATAAAACAAAAAGAGTGCTGATAAATAATATATCACCTGCTCATTTAAGCTGCTACAGCCATCAGAAATTTAACCTTAAAGAAAACTAAAACATCAGCTCCCACATTTGACCATTTCCAAATCCTAATTTAAGACCTTTATTAACATTAGCTGTTAACTTTTACCAGTACCTAATGTTAAGAGGACTTTTAGGATTTTATTGACATTAGCGCCTAACTTTTGGACAGTACAGAGCTAGCATTAGCTGCTAATATTGGTCATTACCAAATGGTAACAATGTGTTACGAACTTTATTAACATTAGCTGCTAACACTGGGGCAGTACAAGACTAACATTAGCTGCTAACACTGGGACAGTACAAGACTAACATTAGCTGCTAACACTGGGACAGTACAGAGCTAACATTAGCTGCTAACACTGGGACAGTACAAGGCTACATTAGCTTCAAATGTGGTGAATTTACAGCGCTAACATTAGCTGTTAACTATTTATTTATTAAGTTTTGGTTTTTCAAATTTTTCTACCACTTCACTACTAAAGCATCACTTGAATTCTGGGTAACAAAGTCCTTAAATGTTTTCACGCTGATACAAGTTTAGAATTAGCAGACGAGATTTACTGATGATTGATGATGAAGACTGTATTTACTCAGTGAGGATGGATTTTTTTTCACAGATGTTGATGGGATTGGGTTTTTTTTTAAATAAAATCAGCAAAGTAACTACAGCTGTGAGCTTGTGTAGTGCAGTACAATATTTCAGAGCTGAAGTAGCAGCATAAATAACATAAAAATAACATGAGGGTCGCTTATGTCCGACTGTTTGTGTGGACTTACAGTAGAATGACTGGTTTGTTAGCATATTCATTGGACAGGTTTGTCATAGTATATATGTTTATTTGTTTTTGTCATGTTGATATTAGCAGTAGAACGCAGTTTTCTGTTTAACTGTAACTGCTCCATGTGCACAGCTTCAGCATGAGGAGAAACCAGGGACAGGCCTGATCATGTTCAGCAGACGGTAAATTGTCTGAGTTTACTTTTACAGTCTGGATTAAATCGGTCCTGATGGTCCTGTTGGTCCCGATGGTCCTGATGGTCCTGATGGTCCAGAGCCTTTGCAGCAGAGCAGGTTCTGGTGGAGGGATGGGTGATGGATGATGTTACCAAACCATGAATCAGCTGAGCGATGTTCTCGCTGAGCTCAGAGGGTGAAACAGACTCCCGCTGAATCGGTCTCGGACTCGTTTCATAAATGAGCGAGCGGAGATGAGTTGTGTAAACACTGTTTGTTGGTGTGTTGTAACGGCCAGCTGTTTTTTTTTTTTTTTTGGGTGGGGGTTGTCGTGGGTTTGACTGACAGGGACAGCCTCTGCCTCCTTTTGGTCAGCGGCTATTTAATGACTCAGGGGCTTTTGTCACTTCCACACACAAACTTCTGCTCTTTCACTCATTTAATCCCACCAACGCTCAGATTAGAGTTTTTATGGTGCCGCTGTCGAACGGTGGCAGATCGATCGGAATCAAAGCCGGATCAACACCGACGGGGGTGACTGACAGGGTGGAGGTTGCATAAATGGCTGCCATGTCCCATCATGCCCCCCTGAGGGTCCTGGCTGGCCAATGGGGAGCGTCGCTTTGGTGATGATGCAGGTGGTCCCCCCTGGTATAAAAACCTAAACCACCATCTGGGCCCTCCTGAGCAGTTGGAGCATTCCCAGCCTCGCCTCGGGTGGAGGGATTGCGAGGAGGGAAAGCAAAACTACACGGCCTCTCACTGTGTAGTTTTGTTTTTTGGGGGGGGAATATTTCGAGGCTCGACCGTTCTCACCTTGGATTTTTCTGGAAAAACCTTTCTGGATAAGGAGACCGTTGCTTGTCACAGTCAGCCGGGCTCCGTCCCATCAGTCCGAGGCACTCTTGTGGATACAAGTGAGTAACTCCTGCCCCCACATCTCCTGAAAATACCTGCCGTGTGCGCTGACTCGTGTGGTTTGCGAGGACCGGGCTCAGGCCGAGAGGCCCGGACTCGCGTTTTTGTCGGGCCGTGTTTGCCGTTTGGTGTTTTAGTGCGGGTTCTACGTATTTTGGGGTTCAGTTGGACGGGCCGCGTGCAGCGAACGGTGCAGGGATCTGAGGAAAGCCAAGAATAGACCTGAGAGCATGAGAGTGGACTGTCAGCTGGGCGGCTGATGGCTTTTTAAGGGAATCAGCAGCAGGGCTATCAGTTGCTCCTCCAGCTATGTGCCACATGGTGGCTGTCAATCAAACTGCACGGGGTCAGGGCGGCGGGTTGGGGGGGGGGCTGGTGTATTTTTGGCGACTGCCATATCAGTCGCTCAGATTCCAGTCTGTAAATATCAGCTGAGCTTCACCGCTCGGTTCCAACTTCGCAGATGTGTTGATTTGAAGTTGTGTATCGATCGATGCGATTGCGATGACATCGTTGTCGATCGGCTTGTTGGCTGCAGAGAGAATCTGACAGAGTTGACACCTCCGCCTCAAATCAGCTGACAGCGCTGAAAAAAACCCCAGCTGTCCTGACGAGGCGTTTAATGTCACCCTTCAGTCCAGGAACAGTCGGATAAATCGGTTCTTCTTGTTAACGATCAGCTGTTAGTAACATTTGAATAATGTTAGTGCAGGAATAAGTCAGGACTTGAGCTGAGAGTCAGTCACGCGTGTTGTATACATGTTTGTTGTCTTTAGCTGTAAAAAATAAAACCAGCTTAACGTTTCCTGTTTTTTTCTGCTGGTCTCCGCCTGTGACGCAGTTTTAAAACACGTTGTCAGGTACTTATTGTCTCGTGGGAATGTTTTTCTATTGATAGACAGATAGTTAAATAATATTTTACTTGTCCTGAGGAAAAGGATAAAAAACAGTGTTATCATCAACTGCATCACTGCATTTTTCACTAAATTTATTTCCGTTAAATGAAACGAGTGGAGCCGAGGAGTTAATCCTGGATTTATAGAAAAGTTATTTTAAGAGGCTTCATGTCCTGATCACATGATCGCTGACAACAAATATAGTGGATGATTTATGATTTCAGAACTGCTGTTGTCTGCTCTGTGTTGTCAGACATGTATTTTGTTGTGTAACAGAAGATGTTTCAGTTAGTAGAAAAAAACTGCTGCAGAATGAACGATTGTGTCCTCAAACATCTTTTAAACCTGTGTGTGTGTGTGTGTGTGTGTCAGTGTGTGTGTGTGTGTGTGTCTGTGTGTGTGTCTGTGTGCTGTCAGGTACTGCAGCGCCTTCATTATACTTCATGATACTGTTGTTAAAGGGTCAGTCCCACGTTTCCCTGCTCTCAGATCAGTTGGATTAAATCCTGTCACGTAAAAATACTTCAAGTATCTGCTTTATTTAGTATTTTTTAATTTCTCAGCTAACTGCTGAGTCACTGTTCAGACTGTCAGCTGGTAAATATAGATGGATGAAGTACATCTAAAGTCTATATGTAGGTGTGTGTTTCACTGGCTTTTCAGAATAAAAGCCCTGCAGCTGAATATCAGGAGCTGTAAAGTACTGCAGTACAGTTACTGCACTCAGTAACTGAAACACCTGCTGCTCTCAGATCAGTCAGAGACACTTTAACAGCTGCTGAACTGAGCCGCAGCTTCACTGGAACTGACACTAGAACAGTTATATTGATCTGACTCTGATCGATTGGTTGTTGATTAATTGATGATGAATTATCTGTCTGTGTAGTCAGCGTGTTGTGTTGTAGTGTGTTAGTATAACAGTACAATCTTCACACGTGTGCGTAACGTGATGTGGAGCGTGTTGTAGGTTTGATGAGGTCACAGGGGCGGATTCCTTCACAGTAAAGTCACATTACTCAGTCACTCGTCAATAAAATCCATCATCTTGATCGCTAATGGATCTGAAGAGATGGAACGAGTCAAAACTATAAAATAAGACGCAGCCACCAGTCGATCTGTTTATCTGAAGATCAATCGGTTTGATTTGATCAGAGAATCTGACGTGACTCGTGTTTCAGTAAACAACAACATTAAAAGTGTAGGAACAGGTAACTTTAAGGGTCGTTTGATCAGCAAGATCCTTATTTATTATATGATCAATTATATTTAAATTAACATCACTGCAGCAGATACATGAGGTTATAATAGTTATTAGTTGTTATTACAGTGGCGGCTGTAAACGCACCTTCACCAACTCTTGTTCACACGTCCAGGAGAAAATCTTCAGTTTGTCCCTGTATATTTATATATATTTATGACATATTTACAATCCTTTCAAATCAGTTTTATTTTTCACCATTTTACCCTGAAAAATAACGTTTTCTTTTGATTTAATGAAATTCATTATCTGTTTTAAGTGAAACATTTGATAAATGAAGGTAAAAAGAAAATAAAGACGACACCTGATGCTCCAGTAAAACACAGCACAGAGATGAAATAACAGCAGCTTTAATAAAACATCCTCTTATCTGTTCATTTAACTCGTCATTTGGGACAAAAACCAAAACCCTGAGGGTCCGGAGGAAGACCCGAGTCCATGGAGACATATGAGGAAATGTTAGTTATTGATCAGTTAATGATTATCTGCAGGTTGTAATCTGAGTCAGAATCATTCAGTTTTAATTCTTACATTTCCCTTTTTCAAATTAGTTTGATTTAATTATTGTGTTGAAATGATCAAAAATCAGCAGCTGCTTCCTGGTTGATTTAAACATGATAACGTGCAGCTGCTGCCGCCTGTCAGCATCTCTGCCCCCAACAAGCCCCGCCCCGACATTTATAGCCCCTGCCCCCCCCACCTGAAGCCCCAACATGAACCGTTCTCTATGATGAAGTCTCGTTTTCCTCCTGAGCTGCTGTGAGAGTATGATCTGATTCTGCTGCTGCTCTAATGATGCAGAACCACGTGGAGAACCTGAAGGAACCACGTGACGTTCTCCTGTGGGGAAGCTCCCAGGTTCCTCATGTTCTCCGTCTGTTTCTGCACAAACACTTTTTTATTTTAAGAGTTCCTCTCACTTCCGTTGTGTTGTTTATAACATAAAGTTTATACTGAGTATGTGCAGGTTAAGGATGTGGCTGTTTGCCAGGCTGTACTGGTGCATTGTGGGAAATGTAGACTCCAGTTCTGTGTACATGAGTCAGATTTACGCTGAACAAGTGGAGGAGCGAGCCACAGCCAGATTAAAGTTTCAGAAAACTGTTTGAAACATGAGTTTGTTTCTGTTCATCAGCTGATGGCAGGTGAGTCCTCGGTGTGTCGCAGGTATCCTTCGCTTCATTAGCATCAACAACCGTAGCTCCCATGATGCTCTGGGAAATCTGAGCCGTGACAGATGCGGGCATCTATTTTTGG
Organism: Psettodes erumei; assembly: GCA_016785225.1. Lineage (NCBI taxonomy): Eukaryota > Metazoa > Chordata > Actinopteri > Pleuronectiformes > Psettodidae > Psettodes > Psettodes erumei. The sequence continues at coordinate 163,771 of JAFBJZ010000957.1, forward strand.
GAGAGAGGAATTATGGGAAGTCGGCGTCTCCTTTTCTAAAGACTGCTCCTGCGTTTCCTCGAGTGAAGGAGGCAGGAAAGGAAACGAGCTGCCGCCGTCACACTGAAATCCATCGAAACTGCCACGTTTGAGAGCCGTCGCTCGAGCGCCGTTTGGTCACCGTTGTTGGTTTGTGTTGTTCTGTCGCAGGGTGCCGACCAACATGTCAACACAGGCGCCGACATTCACGCAGCCGCTGCAGAGCGTCGTGGCACTGGAGGGTAGTGCCGCCACGTTCGAGGCTCAAGTTAGTGGTAAGAGTCACGTGACCTGCTTCAGAAAATAAACACTCAACGTTTGTCCAAACAAGGTCCAGTCCAACAAGGTGTCCTTTTCCCTGAGATTTTAATCTGAAATATGGATTTTTTTGTTGCGTTTGGATGTTTTGATCTTTTTATTTCTTTGTTTTTACCAGTTTTACTTTTTAAAGACAAAAACATTTAACCTACTTTTATTCTATATTAGTATTATTAGATTATTACTGAAATCTCACAGATTAAACCGTCATCAGAAAGGAGCCGACTGTGTGGTTCACCTGTAACCTGGGTCTGGCGGTTCCGGTCGTTTTCTCCCCTGCAGGTTCTCCAGTTCCTGAGGTGAGCTGGTTCCGTGATGGCCAGGTTCTTTCCGCCGCCGCTTTGCCCGGCGCCCAGATCTCGTTCAGCGATGGCCGCGCTGTTCTGAGGATCCCCGCTGTGACCGCCGCACACAGCGGAAGATTTTCCGTCAGAGCCACCAACGGCGCTGGACAAGCCACGAGCACCGCCGAGCTCCTCGTCACAGGTGAGGTCGCAGGTAGACCGTATCTGGTGGGAAAATGTCAGATGACAGAATCTCTTTCATTACAGCTCTTACACACGACAACTGTCCAACACACGGTGTTCAGGTGCGTCGGTCGTGGTCAGGTGTGCCTGAGTCTAACTCTGTCGTTCCTTTCCAGTGGAGACGGCGCCTCCCAGCTTCCTTCAGAGACTGCAGAGCTCCACAGTGAGACAGGGCAGCCAGGTGAGGCTGGACGTCAGAGTCACAGGTATCCCCACACCTGTGGTGAAGTTCTACAGGGAGGGAGCCGAGATTCAGAGCTCCGCCGACTTCAGGATCCTCCAGGAGGGAGACCTGTACAGTCTGCAGATCGCCGAGGCCTTCCCAGAGGATTCTGGGACGTATTCCGCGACCGCTACCAACAGCAGCGGACGAGCCACCTCCACCGCCGAGCTGCTGGTTCAGGGTGAGTCCAATCCACTGTTTTACCTGTGCCAGGATCCAGTCTCAGACCTGAGTCCAGGTCTGAGCAGGTCCAGGATGTGTTGACCACCTACTAAAACTGCCTGTTGTGTGTTCAGGTGAAGAAGCCGTTCCAGCAAAGAAAACCAAGACAGTGATTTCAACCTCTCAGGTTTCACAGACCCGTCAGACCAGAGTGGAAAAGGTACCGAGGTTCTTGCACTTTGTGTGACGTCCAACTTTCTGTAAGTTCATCTCATCGCCTCCACCTCCCTGCCATTTGTTTTTCTTCCTCAGAGAATGGAGGCCAGCTTCCAGGCCACCGCCATGATGGAGATGCAGGTGGAGGGTGCCGAGCTCACCCAGCAGCTTGCTCACAAGACTCCGCCCAGAGTCCCTCCCAAACCCACGTCCAAGTCCCCGACGCAGCCCTCGCTGGTCGCCAAGGTGACCGCGGGCCGCCAACAGTCGCCGTCACCAGTCAGACACGTGAAGGCGCCCACGCCCACACCCGTTAGGTAGGCGGAGCTCGGCTTCCATGTATTTACTTCTATTTTAACGGTAAAGGTTTTATAGCAGGTGAACAAGCGAGCGGGGCGACAGCGTTGTCAGAGGTCGGCCCTCCGTCGGCCTGTAACGTGACCTCCCTCCCCCGTCTCCAGGCCTGCCTCTCCCACTTCAAGACTCTCGGTCTCCCCCATCAGGCCGGTCAAGTCCCCCATCACCACGCGCAGGCAGGTGGCCGTCGGCGTCGACGTCCTGCCGCCCTGGAAGCAGGGAGACTACGTGGCCGAGGCCAGCTACGCCACAGTGACCACCGTCACCCAGGTTGGCCAGGAGCAGCGCTGGGAGCAGCAGGTCACCGGGGTCAAAGAGGTGAGGGAGGGGCCGCTCGCGCTCGCCGTCGCATCCAACGAGTGACTGGAGAAACGTGGAGGACGGATGATGTCAGACAACACATTTTTATAAAACTGTAATATAACGACAATCAGTGATTTTTCAAAACGTCCGACGTTTGATCTGTTTAACTCACAGTGATGACCTGTGACGTTCTGACGTCCATCTGAGATATTATTATATACGTACTACTACATGTGTATTAACACGTAACAGTTTTTAAATCTGGAACTTTAATCCGTCCTCCAGTCTGCTGGACGAGTTGCTCGTTGTCTGTTCCCGTGTGTGACACGATGTGAAGATCTTCTTTCTTCAGGTTTTCCTTGTTGAACGGTCAAGTCTTGTCCGTGTGTGAATCTTCTCACGTCTCAGTGTTTTAAATGTGAGGCAGCGCGTTGATGATGATGATGAAGATGAGAACAGAAGCGTGTGATATGATTTTTCAGTGCTGTATCTCTGGATGAAGGACTTCCTCCTTCCTAGAGTCCTCTCTTCTCCTTCACATGCTCCTCACCTCAGCGTTTCTCAGCAGCTTTTCATTCCTCGTGTCCTTTCACATCTCAAAGAAAGCCAGAGTGAACCCTTTTAATTTGGTCATCAGCCTCAGACTGTCGACATGGAGACACGAGACGATCCGAGTGTTACCCACGATGCCGAGCGATGGGACGATGCCGTGACTCACCAGGAGGTGACACCTGAGCCCGACCTTCATCACTCTGATTGTTCAGACTCGCACAGCGACGACTTTGACACAAACCGGGGACAGATTCATGAGAGTTTTAATGAGCAGGACGTGACTTCATCTGCAGCGAGCGATGATTTAGAGATCGAAGACGACGTGAGCGTGTACCTCAGTGAAGATTTGTCATCCGTCTTTGACCGTGAAGACTCGTCACCCGTTTCAAACGGAGAGTACGTCCACCTGGACTCGACTGAGGGATCTCTGGCGTGTGACGACCGCAGCCTCTCACTCGGTTTGTCTGATGAAGAGATGGAGTCAGGTGTTCACCTGGAGGAGCAGGTACCGCTCGGTCTTTCACGATCCCTCGCAGTTCCTCCCTCGTTTTTTTTTTTTTGCACTTTCACAGCCTCTTTTTTGAGCTGCGTTGCCACAGGGTTGTGGTGGTCACTTCTTCACCTTCAGCAGTTCTTCTCCTCTTCACGTTGCTCTTCATCTTCATTCGGCTGATTTCACAGATTTGTCACTGCATGCGTCACCAGATGAGCTTTGTCATTTACACGCACATCTTGTCCGCGACGTCTCCACAGGTTCCTCATACGTGTTATCATCACTTCTGTGTTTCTGACAGTGGACACTGATCCCAGATCTGGATCAAGGTTTCTGTCAGAGCTTCTAAAAATCTGTGCTGATCCAGGTTTCAGTAGCAGAGACACTCAGTCAGCGGAGACTTGTCCCGGTTTCTTCACAGAGGCAGGCAGATGCGGACGAGCCACATGTTTCATCACATGGATCATTCACCATTTTCACACATTATTAATTTATTCCGTTCCCTCATTATTAAGTCACGCACTTGAATTTGATTAATTTCAAACGAGGACATGTCGTCCCCCGTCTGCCCGCTCGTCTCTGTACCTCTGTCCCGCCATGGATGTCCTGAGATATATGTGCTGCCGGTTGTGTTCTCCAGGCCGGGGAAGGGAAACGTGCCGGCGCGGTGGCCACGGTGGTGGCCGCCGTCGACCTCGCTCGCGTCCGTCAGCCCGTGCATGTGGAGGGTGGTCATGCTGAAGAGGAGGAGGCTGTAGAGGTGGAGATGAGGCAGCAGGCGGCGGCCGCCGCCGATGCACGGTATCGAGCCAGCGAGACGACAAGGGTGCAGGCTGGCATTGCTACTGCTCAGGAGTTTACACCTGAACCGATCCTGTCGCCGCCTCAGGTTAGACGGGCCTCCGTCTCAAGAAACCAACAGATCAGCTGGTTCAGTCTATTTAAGAATATTTAAAGAGACTTAGAAAGTTTTTAGTCTGTTACAACCTCCCAACAACTCCATGTTCTGTTATGTTAATTAATACAAGTCTCTTCTGTAATGTTAATTTATTATATTTACAGTGGAAAACCTTTTAAGGCTCCCTGTTGTATAAAGACAATAACGTCCACAAAGATAACGATATGATAAAGTCCTCAGTGATAACAGGCCAGTGCAAATAAGTAAAATAAAATCATCACGTTGTGAGTGAAATGATAAATAATCTTAATTGTTCTAAAACAATAAATATCTCAATGACTGCTTCATTATCTCAATACTTACAGGAGTAAAGTATTATTCGGATTATTTGTACTTGTACATCTATACAGTGTATACTTTCCCGCTCTTCACATCCTCCTGAGTTGAAACACTCTTGTGAATTCTTTTGGTTGCTCCAGATTCAGAGAGCGACAGAAATCTCGTCCCAGGTGGACACTGGTCTCGCCCCGTCTCCAGTTCCACCTTTCACAGTTTCTAAAGTTTCTGTCCCAAAACCTGAGCCTAGCTCCGAGGTAAGAGAGGCACCATCAGGCAAGCAGTAGAAAATAATCTGCAGCTCCACATATAGCTGAGAGGTTTCCAGGGGTTACAGGGGGTTGGAAATGTACGTGGATGATGTTGTGGTAGACAAAGAGAGAACAAGCACTCTAACTAAAAATGAATTAAAATTTAAATGATCTCAAACCTGGCCAGGTTTTGCCAGAGCGTAAACATCCCAAAACCCAGTGGAGGTCAGCACACAGCTGCTGACATTAGATTAAACCCGTAAAAACACATAATAATATAGTTTGCAGACTACGATATAAGTTAAGGTTTAGCTGCACGCTAACTCTTGGCCATGGAGGTAATGCTTGGTCACAGCTGGACGGCCTCCCTGCACTTTGCACAGGGACTTTGTGTCTGTTTGCGGTTCCACGTGCACCACTTCAACATGTGGAAGTAAACTATGCTACGACTGGATTACCGCTAATTGAAGGAGGGCTTTAGCAGTAGTCAGTTGATTATTACTGCTTGCCTGGGATGCAAACCGTGTGAACTGTTGTGTGACAGAATAATGTCGACAAATTAACAAAATGAATCCAACTTAACAAAAACACTTAACCCAATACCCACACATTAATCTGGCTTTATTTAAAATTCCCTTAATTTCCCTTTATCGTAGTTTTAATAGGACTAATGTACTGTAGATCCCTCCCCGTGCTGTGGTGTAACACAAACTCTGAAAACAAATGTTCTTGATGATGGTGTGACTGTTCCTCCTCTTTGGGTCGGTCAGGTGTCCATCGCTGGCTCAGCTATCGCCACTCTGCAGAGAGAGTTATCTTCATCCTCTGCTAGAAAGATCATCAAGCCCGTCAAGTCTCCCAGTCCGTCTCGTAGAGCGGCCGAGTCCAGGGTGACGCCAGAGCCCGTCCCTCCACCGTTCAAAGACTTCTCTGACAAATATCAGAGTGGTTTTGACACTGAGTTACGCAGGGGGGTGGTGTACTCTGGGGGCATGGAGAGAATATATGAGGACTGGGGTGCCAAGGTTTGTAATCTAGTTTACTGGTCTGGACCTGATCAGGACAAGAAAACCTGATGGCTCTAAATCAGCAAAGGCTCAGCAGGGGCTGGCCTGAATATCAAGAAATTTACTGTATTTGTGATCTGCAGCTGATGGTTCCCAATATTTTAAATAATGTCTTTTAAGTGGTTTATGCCACTAACTGTTTAGTTTTTCAGAAGTCCGGTTTTCTTGTATTCTGTGAAAATCCAAGATAAACGTCCCTCATAAAACCTTTAACATGCTTGTCAATGCTATTGACAACCTCATTCTTACCTCTTCAGCCCATCCAGCCTCCCTTCCATCTTCCTGTGCCGTGTCCTTTGTCTTCATCTGTTTGGTGTGAACAGCAAGTTCAAAGTCTTGTCCTCTGTGTGTTTGTTATGTTGTGTCCATGTCATGGATTTTAGAAAGTGGTGCATTTTTTGCTTGGTTGGTTCATGCTAACAAATCTGTGACTCTGTGACAGGTGGTGGAGGCAGCAGCTGTACCTGCTGCAGGTGGTGGTGTGGTCCCACCCACTCTGATGTCTGTAAGTAACATGGTCTTCCTCAAAACCCCAAAATATTCACACAGCTTTGGAAGAGTGACTCTTTAAAAAAAGGTGTTGTGTTTTGTCTGTAGGGCTTGAAAAACACAAATGTGACAGAGGGCGAGTCGGTGACCCTGGAATGCCAGATCAGTGGTCATCCTGCACCAGTTATCATGTGGTTCAGAGAGGACTACAAGATCGAGAGCTCCATTGATTTCCAGATCAGCTACGAGAACGGATTCGCCCGGCTGGTGATCCGTGAAGCGTTCGCCGAAGACAGCGGACGCTTCACCTGCACTGCCACTAATGAGGCTGGAACCGTCACCACCTCCTGCTATCTGCTCGTACAGGGTCGGTACAAACAGACATTGTGGAGCCTCTTCTCATTTTAAACGTTACCCTTTGCTACGCCCTAAGTTACTATTGGTCCATTTCTCTCTCTTTACGTTTCCACACTGTCTGTCTTTCTCTTGCAGTGTCTGAGGACATTGAAAGCAGAGAGGAGATCGCTGTCATCACTGAACATGTTGTAACTGCTCAAGAGAAACTGTGAGTCAATCAAAACCTCTTTCAAAGTTCCCATGACACACTGACATAGTGCATGTTGATCAACTCTGATCAAAATGTTACTCAAGAAAAGGTTCTGGTTTATTTTTATATTGTTGAGATTTAAAGATAGCTAGCGGTACAGATTGCCCTTGGGAATCCTAAGAAGAGATTTGCCTTTCCAGTGTAACTGAAGAAACCAAAGAAGAAGCTGAGTCAGATGTTGCCGCCGCTGCTCCCTTCTTCATCAAGAAACCCTGCATCCAGAAACTGGTGGAGGGAGGAAGCGTCATATTTGAATGCCAGATTGGTGGAAGCCCCAAACCACACATCATCTGGAAGAAGAGCGGTGTACCGCTCACCACCGGATACAGGTACTGAATGCAATAACTTCCTTTGTTGCATGTCATCCAGTATCCTCTTCCAGCCTGCACCAAAGATGAGCTCCCACCTGAGATGCAGGTGTCTCTCATTTCTGAATGGTTGATATTTGGAGATTACCATGAAATGTCCTGATCCCAGTTTTAATAAGACTGTCACCTTCTCTAAAGCAACACCTTGAGGACAAACTTCATATTTTTACTGTAAAAAAAGATAGATCGTTGGAATGATGTTTGTTCTTATTTTTTGTAATGAACTGTAGGGGTCCATAGTCATCACAAAAATAGCATGCCCTTCCCCTTCACTGTCCATCAGATATAAAGTTGCCTACAAGAAGGAGACTGGAGAGTGCAGGTTGGAGATCTCCATGACCTTCGCTGATGACGCTGGAGAATACTCCGTGTTTGCCAAGAACAAGCTGGGAGAAGTCTCAGCCTCTGCTAATCTGCTGGAGGAAGGTATGTTACCATCTACCAAAATAAACCAGCCTAATAAAGTAAGACAGGAGTGTACAGACTAGAAGAGCAGGAATGTCTTCTAGCAGGACAGAAGAAGAATTGCAGTGTTCTGATGTTCTCTGTTTGCCGATCAGGATTTGTTCGGTCATTGAAATAAGATGAGTTCATCTAACGTTAAATGGTTTGTTGTCATAACAGAGGAATATGAAGCCTACATGAAGAAAGAGGAAGCAACCTTCAAGACTGAAGTGACCATTGTCCAGGAGCCCAAAGTGGCAGATGTTCCCCCCGTCATCGTGACGACAATGGAGCAGATGACCACAACCATTATCTCAGGACAGGTGAGATCCTTAGTAACCATGATGGAGTCTTCTCACAACTTTGGATGATGTAACTATATGGCCAGCATTGTGAGCCTGGTGTGAGTGCCTTGTCACTTCGAGTAAACAATATTGATACCTGGCTTGGGTAGAAACCAGTGCCCGACTTTTGAGAATCAACTGATGATGATTGGTTGATCGACAATGATTGACAGTCATTAAAAATGCATACATGTAACATCTCATCCCATCTGCAGGAATTCCATCTTTCCGCCATTGAACTGAGGATAATCCAGGAGATTGAGCTCCGCATCATGAAAATTACCTACAGAGAAATCGTGACAGAGGATGGAGAGCTTATGGTGACCGCTGCCCCCGAAGAGGCCTCGCAGCCCACCTTTGACACTCCTGTTAAAAATTACAGGATCATGGAAGGGATGGGCGTCACGTTCCACTGCAAGATGGCTGGAATGCCACTCCCCAAGGTACTGCATCTTTAAGAAATGGCTTTCTGTTTAACTGTAATGAAAGTTAAAGAAAAACTCTGACACAGAGTTGGGAATTGCATATCTGATTCCAGGTTGGTTTTAAAATGACTTTTTGTCTTCTACCAGATTGCTTGGTTCAAAGACGGCCAGCGCATCAAGCATGGCGACCGTTACCAGATAGAGGTTCTTCAGGACGGACGAGCCAGTCTTCGCGTGCCTGTGGTGCTACCAGAGGATGAGGGCGTTTACACCGCCTTTGCCACCAACATGAAGGGGAATGCTGTCAGCTCTGGCAAGCTCTATGTGGAATCGGCCGGGGCTGGAGCACCTCAGAGATACACACCGCAGCCGGCAGTGCAGAGGATCAGGTCAGATTTCACTCAAAGGAATGAATATTACTTACAATTAGAATCATGAACCCCTGAATGCTGATGAAGATTAATACTTCCTCAGGTCTACATCTCCTCGTTCTCTGAGTCGCTCTCCTGGACGTTCTCCCAGCCGTTCTCCTGGACGTTCTCCTGCCCGTCGGCTCGATGAGACAGATGAAGCTCAGCTGGAAAGACTTTACAAGCCTGTGTTTGTAATGAAGCCTTCCTCATGTAAATGCTCTGAGGGCCAAACTGCCAGGTTCGACCTGAAGGTCGTCGGCAGACCAATGCCAGACACATACTGGTTCCACAATGGTGAGTAAAACAGATGAAATATTCATAAACTGTGTTCTTGAAGGGGTTTGATGGTCTCACAATAAACAAAGTCTGTTCATCGTCTCTTCAGGACAACAGGTGGTTAGCGACTACACCCACAAGATTGTTGTTAAAGAAGATGGGACCCAGTCATTGATCATTGTCCCAGCCATGCCACAAGACTCTGGAGAATGGACAGTCGTTGCCCAGAACAGGGCTGGACGCACGTCCCTCTCAGTCACTCTCACTGTTGATGGTAAACTGGATTTACTTTAGAAAATTTTGTGAACATTGATGGTTCTCTTTGAGAAGAGAGCTGTGGAACTTTGATAACTTTAAGTTTTTTTGATGATTTCTTTTCTTGCTTCCCCAGCTAAAGAAACCTTGGTGCGACCCCAGTTCACTGAGAAGCTGAGGAACATCAGTGTAAAACAGGGCACTCTGGTTGAACTGGCTGTCAAAGCAATTGGAAACCCCCTGCCTGATATCGTGTGGTTGAAAAACAGTGATATTGTCACACCACACAAACACCCAAACATCAGGTATGTTGTGTATTGGCTGTACAAACAGTAGTCAGATCGGATTGCATTTGTTACAGTAGAATAAAAAATAACAACCAAAGCAACTGTAATTTTTCACTGCAGTAAAAAAAAACCCTCAATATTAAAGATATACTAATATGATAAATCCATGTTCCAGGATTGAGGGAACCAGAGGAGAGGCCAAATGCCAGATTCCCTCAGCAGTTGGCTCTGACAGTGCCTGGTACACAGCTACAGCCATTAACAAGGCTGGCAGAGACACCACTCGCTGCAGAGTCAATGTTGAGGTGGATTATGCTGAACCTGAACCAGAAAGGAAGCTCATTATTCCTAAAGGAACTTACAAGGCCAAAGAAATCACACCTCCAGAGGTAGAGCCCCTTCATCTGCGATATGGTCAAGAGCAGTGGGAGGAGGGCGACCTTTACGACAAAGAGAAGCAACAGAAACCACTGTTCAAGAAGAAGCTGACCTCTGTGCGCATGAAGCGTTTTGGTCCAGCTCATTTCGAGTGCAGACTAACCCCTATCGGTGACCCCACCATGGTGGTGGAGTGGCTGCACGATGGCAAACCCCTGGAAGCTGCAAACAGGTTGCGCATGGTCAATGAATTTGGCTACTGCAGCCTTGACTATGAAGTTGCTTATGCTAGAGACAGTGGCGTTATCACCTGCAGAGCCACAAACAAGTATGGAACCGACCAGACCTCGGCCACCCTGATCGTCAAGGATGAGAAGGGTCTTGTTGAGGAAACACAGCTTCCTGAAGGCAGGAAGGGAGTGCACAGAATTGACGAGATTGAGCGCATGGCTCATGAGGGAGGACCCTATGGAGTCACTGCTGAGGAGGAAACAGAGAAATTAAAACCTGAGATTGTCCTACTTCCTGAACCTGTCAGAGTTATGGAGGGCGACACAGCCAGATTCCGCTGCAGAGTGACCGGTTATCCATCACCCAAGGTTAACTGGTACCTTAATGGACAGCTTATCCGAAAAAGCAAGAGATACAGACTACGGTATGATGGTATTTACTATCTGGAAATCACTGAAATCAAGTCCTATGACTCAGGAGAGGTCAAAGTGGTTGCAGACAACAACCTGGGCTCAGCTGAGCACACAGTGAAGCTGGAGATTCAGCAGAAAGAGGACTTCAGAACTCATCTGCGTCGTGCTCCTGAGGCCAAGGCAGCTGAGGTTGCACCAGAACCTGGAAAAGCACCATTTGAGGTTGTGAAGACGGAGAAACCAGCAGAGGACTCTCAGCTGAAAGAAGTTGTCAAGCTTAAGAAAACCCACAGAATTGTTCATGAGAAGTCGACGGAGGAGTCAGAGGAGCTGAGGAGCAAGTTTAAGCGCAGGACAGAGGAAGGTTACTATGAATCCATCACCGCAGTGGAGCTCAAGTCACGTAAGAGGGATGAGTCCTATGAGGATCTCCTGAAGAAAACAAAGGAGGAACTTCTTCACCATGCCAAGGAGAAGGAGGAGGCTGAAAAGAAGAAGGAGGAGGAGCGCCGCAAACTTACAGCTAAACCCCTCAAACCAGAGAGGGTCAAGCTCTCAGCCAGCATGGAAGCTCCTAAGATCCTGGAACGTATCACAAGCCAGACAGTTGCACAGGGAGATGAAGTCAAGTTCAGGGTCAGAGTTGTCGGCAAACCAGAACCTGAGTGCCAGTGGTTCAAAAATGGTGTTCAGCTGGAGAAGTCTGATCGCATTTACTGGTACTGGCCTGAGGATCACGTGTGTGAACTGGTGATCCGAAACGTCAGGGCAGAGGATTCTGCCAGTGTCATGGTTAAAGCTTCGAACACTGCTGGAGAGACTTCAAGCCATGCTTTCCTGCTGGTGCAAGGTAACGCAGCTTTGTAAAATTAATGTTTAATTTGTCTGCATTAATGTTTAATATAATTTGACATTCGACTTGGGTATCAACTGACAAAGATTTGACATAATTTTTGCAGCAAAGCAAGTCATCACCTTCACGCAGAAGCTGGAGGACATCAACGCCAAAGAGAAGGACACAATGGCCACCTTTGAGTGTGAGACCAACGAGCCTTTCGTCAAGGTCAAATGGCTCAAGAACAACGTGGAGATTTTCTCTGGAGACAAATACAGGATGCACTCTGACAGAAAGGTTCACTTCCTGTCTGTGCTAATTATTGGAATGAGGGATGATGCAGAATATACCTGTATGGTTATAGATGATGATGTCAGGACAACTGCCAAGCTCATTGTTGAAGGTAGGTTGGCTGACACTGGCTAGGTATTAACGTCTTCTTCACAGATGATGCATACAAAGGACCATCACTGAATCTGGAATTTTAATTTTCTGAAATTTTAACACTGGTTAAAATTTAGGAATCTTCCTCTAGTCACTGTGTTCAAGTGTATGGCTGATTTTTAACAAAAACCGTGGACACTAATGCACCATCTGCATGATCCAATTCACAGGAGCTCCATTGGAGGTCCTGAAGCAGGTGGAGAGCACAGAGGTGCCAGAGACATACACCGCAGAGTTTGAATGTCTTGTCTCTCGCGAGGATGCAGAAGGCAGCTGGTTCTTTGGAGAAAAGTTGCTTTCTTCCAGCAGTAAATACATCATGTCCTCTCGTCGTGGAAGACACACTCTGTCTGTCAAAGATGTCAAGAAGGAGGACCAAGGAAAATATACCTTCAAAGTGGGCGAATTCAAGACAAGTGCCTCACTCAAGATGAAATGTGAGCTTTGGAAGTCACTAAATTGTTCAGTTTGTACCTTGGGTCAGTTAAGAAGTCTAGTCTCGTCAAACTCAGTCAGTCCGTCCAACATCGACACCTGTTGGTCAGATTACTACGATATTTATAGATGTTTGTAGTCCCCTGAAGGCATATCCAAAGGAGTTTTGTTTTCAACAAGATTTATATGTACTGCCACTGTTTTTACCACTCTGAAAATATTCAAATCCACAAGCAGATTGCCATGGCATTTACTGAGCCCATTCTTGGTTACCAGAGGCAAAACCCCTCTGACATTTCATGAGCTTATTTTTAGCACTACAAGCTACCACAGCATGTTAAGGATCCAATAAATAGCTAAATCTTGACTGTGGTGTTCTATTTGCCAATTTCTGACACTGGGTGTTAAGAGCACTGCAGTCTTAGTCTGTTTTATTCTAGATGTTCCTAACAGGTTTGTGTTGATCTTTCAGTGCGTCCGGTAACCCTGATGCATCCTTTGACTGACCTGACAGTCTGTGAGGGTGACATTGCTCAGATGGAGGTCAAGTTCTCCCAGGAGAATGTTGAAGGAAATTGGATGAAGAATGGGCAGCCCGTCACTGCCTCGAACCGTGTTCATATTGTTATTGACAAACAGATCCACAAACTCCTGATTGAAGACACAAACAAGGACGACTATGGAATGTACTCTTTTGTTGTTCCTGCTCAGGAGATCTCAACTGCCGCCAAACTGGTCGTTCAGAGTGAGTTACCTCAGATGCATATTATTTTTTAAAGAATACAGTTTTCTAAAATTAAAACATTACAAACTAATCCCTTGAATTTTGCCTTGCAGCTATTGGTGTGCTGATCCCACTGAAAGACACCAGTGCTGTTGAGGGCACCAAGGCCGTCCTGGAGGCCAAGATCTCCGCTCAGGACATCAGCTCAGTCAAATGGTACCACAACGACCAACTGCTGGCGCCCAGTGAGCGAGTCCAGATGGTGGCAAAGGGAGCCAAGCAGCGTCTGGTCTTCAGTAGGACCTACGCCTCCGATGAAGGAACCTACAAACTGGTTGTTGGCCGAGCTGACACATGCTGCCGACTTACTGTGCAGAGTAGGTTACGCAAGAAAGGACTAAGATTGAATGTGATTGCATGTGTTTAACAGCGTACTTCTGCCTCAATGTACAAGTTATATAAGTTTTTAATGGTTGAATTTATCAATGGGAAAATGAGATTTGATCATTAGGTAACCTTCAGTTGTTCCATCTCCACAGCTGTCCAGATTGTGACCCCGATGAAGGACAAGGAGTGCTCCGAGTCTGAGAACGTCACCTTCAAGGTTGAGGTTTCTCATCCAGGCATTGATGCCTTCTGGACCTTCAAAAGGCAGCCACTCAAAGCCAGCGCCAAGTATAAGATGGAGTCCAAGAACAAGCACTACACCCTGACGGTCATGAATGCAATGAAGGATGAGGAGGGCGAGTATATGTTCGCCGCTGGTGAGAAGACGTGCAGTGCTTCTCTCACCGTGTCAGGTATGCCACGTTTTAACAAAAAGATTCCTGGGTGACTCCAGTGCCGCTTTATGTCCCAGTATCATTTAGAGCTGACTCCTGTCTACTGTCTCCTGTAACCAGGTGGTGCTATCAAGAAGCCTCTGCGTGATATGGTGGTGGCTGACTCCCAGACCACCATCCTCGAGTGTGAAGTGGCCAACCCGTCCGCAGAAGGCAAGTGGTTGAAAGACGGCCACCACGTCGACTTCAATGAGAACGTGGTGAGCGAGGTGGATGGCGCTGTCAGACGCCTCGTCATCCTCATCACCAAATCCACCGACATCGGAGAGTACACTTATCAGGTCGCCACCTCCAAGACCTCAGCCACGCTCAAAGTTGAGGGTAGGTTCATGTATTACGCCTGTTTCAATCCCACATGAAGAAGCCACTGATTACAGATACAGTATTTGTGTCAGCGTTAGTTTGCTAAGATAGGATAGTTTTGGAAGTACCTGGAAGTGGTGTCTTTACTCTTTTCAGGAAGGCAAATTGTTTCTTCCAGTTATCCCATCTCACGAGAAGCTCAGCTAGAAATTAAACTGTCTCTGGTCATTGAATAACCGTCATTACTAGTAAATGAGCTAAGGCACCCACTAACACAGAAATGACCAAACCTTGGATTAACGGTGATGTTCGTCTCCACAGCTGTGAAGATCAAGAAGACCCTGAAGAACCTGAATGTGGTCCAGACTCAAGAAGCTCTTTTCAGCTTGGAGCTGACCCACGAAAATGTGAGGGGGGTGCAGTGGATCAAGAACGGCGTTGAGATCCAGCCCAGTGACAAATACGAGATCAGTATGGAAGGCACAGTCCACAGTCTGAAGATCAAGAACTGCACCACGCAGGACGAGTCTGTTTACTCTTTCAAACTGGGAAAACTGTCTGCTAATGCCAGGCTGAACGTTGAAAGTAAGCAACCGCTGATTTAAAACAAAAGCAACACAGATGTTTTAATTTGTTGAAATATAAACTCAAAAGTGACCAGAAGTACAGCTCCAACATAAACAGTTACACAATAATTTTTAAAACTAATATTTCCCCGTAGCTATTAAGATCCTGAAGAAGACAAAGGACGTGACATCACTGTTGGGTGCGACTGCTGTATTTGAGCTTGGAATCTCTGAGGACAACATCCCTGTGAAATGGATGTTCAACAAGCAGGAGCTGAAGCCAGACCAGCACTACAGCATGATCTCTGAGAAGAAGACCCACAAACTGATCATCCAGGATGTGCAGAGCAGCAAAGAGGGCGAGTACACGGCCGTTGTGGGCCACCTGCAGTGCAGCGCCCGACTCATCGTCGAGTGTAAGTGTTAGCATTACAACTTCTTCAGCACATGAAAACCAACATTCAGTTCTGTCGATTAGTTAACATGCAAAACTAAGTGTCACTACTGGACGGGCGGAGGACTTTCAGGTGTTCATTCGACTTGGACTAATGTTGCACTGTAAACAGTGACTATGTTTACAGTTTAGTCAAGCTATGGTTGTGGCTCAACTCTGTGATTTATTGAACCGCACATTGTCCTTGTACCAGCATACATGCACGAGAGGGGAATCAATTTATATTTGCCCCCATTTCAATTGAAGTATTCCTGGTTGACCTGAGATGTCAAGCAAGCAACAAACAAGTTGCTGAATGCCTTGGCCATTTTGAGTAATCTCCTTACTCAAAAGACATTTTCTCTTCACTTTTGTCCCTTGCAGCTCTGCGGGTCACTAAACCCATGAAGAGTGTGGAGGTGCCGGAGACTCAGGTGGCCACGTTTGAGTGTGAAGTCTCTCACTTCAATGTCCCGTCCACCTGGCTGAAGGACGGCGTGGAGATCGAGATGAGCGAGAAGTTCAGGATTGTGGTTCAAGGAAAACTCCACCAGCTGAAGATCATGAACACCAGCAAGGATGACTCCGCAGAGTACACCTTCGTCTGTGGGAACGACCGAGTCTCCGCAACGCTCACCGTTAGCCGTAAGCTCCTCCCATTAGCTAGGGTTAGGGTTAGACCTTTGATGTGGATCTCTGAAATATTTGCAGTTAATATGTAAATGAAATCTCAATTTCAATCTATAAATTTTTTAGGAAAATAAGAGATAATTGAAAGTTTTCCAGGGCACTGGTTTCCATACAGCATTCATCAGGACCATTCATCTTTACTTTTGTCTGATTTTGTTGTTTCCAGCTATTCTGATCACAACAATGCTGGAGGACTTGAACGCTCAGGAAAAAGACTCCGTTACATTTGAAGTGAACGTTAACTACGAGGGAATTGTGTACAAATGGCTGAAGAATGGCGTAGAGATCCGGTCCACGGACAGATGCCAGGCTCGCTGCAGACAGCTCACACACACTCTGAGCATCAGGAACGTTCACTTTGGAGACAGCGCTGAGTACACCTTCATGGCCGGCTCTGCAGTCACTGCCGCCAAACTCTATGTTGAGGGTAAGGTCTTTTTTTTTAGAGCTCTGTTATCTGTGCACCACCATGTTCACCAGCTCGAACCTCCTCAGTTAATAAGAGAACTACGTAAAGAATCTCAAAGGCCCCAACCCTCCAAAGGAACCCTCAAACCTCCCAAATCCAAAACCCCTTAAAGCCCTTAAAGGTTTTCTCCCCTATTACCATCAGAACCACCCTAGTAACTCTGAGAAGCTCACTAATGACACCCTCAAAGACCAGCAGAACCTTGAGAAGGACCTACCTCGTTTTGTCGTTTTTGTGCTGGTCCTAATTCGTACAGTAAGTCTGCTGTAAAAACCAAAACTAGGAGGTAAAAGAGGCTAAAAGCTCATAAGCTGATGTGGATGTCGAAGCTCTGTGACTTAAGCACTTTGAACCCCTTTCACATCACAACTAAACATATTGTCTCTGCGGGGGGGTTTCTTCTGCAGCCCGAGTGGTTGAGTTCACCAAACACCTGAAGGACCTGAAGATCACTGAGAAGAAGAGGGCCACCTTTGAATGTGAGGTTTCCGAACCAAATGTCCAGGTGATGTGGATGAAGGACGGCCAGGAGCTGGAGATGTCTGACAGGTGCCGTTGCTCTTATTCAGCTGTTTTATAAAAAAACAAAAACAAAAGTCTTATGTCAAACACGATAGCAAACCTCAAACACGTCTTGACCACCTCTGTCTGCTCTCTGTTTCCTGCAGGTATAAGATGAGCTCAGATAAATTCGTGCACCGTCTGGTTGTACCGTCGGTCCGCATGTCAGACGCAGGAGAATACACCGCCGTGGCCGGATCCAGCATGTCCAAGGGTCATCTGGGAGTGGAGGGCCGGGACATCAAAATCTCAGCGCCCACAAGCAGAGACATCACTGTGAGTTCATATACTTAGATAACGTACTGTTGAATTGTTTTGCCTTCATCATTTTACATTTCATCAATTACAGAGTCAGAGACTGGTGCTCAAATTATTAGTTGGGATTATTCCTGCGATTTCTCACATAATTAATTTTTACATTAGTTGAAACAACACTTTTCTTCTTTATCTTTGACAAGACAAAGAACACACACCTCCTTGAAATATAATATTACAGCAGGTTTATGAAGAATACCTGGGATATGCTGGAATTTCAGTTCCTGCTCTATAACCCTACCGATTGCCTGTTCTTCCAGGTTGTTGAGAAACAAAGAGCGACCTTTGAGTTTGAAGTGAATGAAGATGACGTGGAGGGTCACTGGATGAGGAATGGGGTGGAAATCCAGTTCTCAGTGGAGGAGAGGTTCAGCTACGCCACCATCAGGAAGCTCCACCGCCTCACCATATCTGAGACCTACAGAAGCGACGCTGGGGAGTACACCTTCTTAGCTGGCAAAAACAGGAGCACCATGAACCTTCATGTCAGACGTAAGCAGTGACAGGCGCTGAGCTCCACAAGCCCACGTTATTATTTATTTACTTGCTTCGTCATCTTACCTTCCTCTTCTCTATTTCCTGTCTTCAGTGCCGGAGCCTCCTCAGATCGTCCGCCCCATGCAGCCCCAGGCAGCGATGTCGGGGCGATCGGCTCGCTTCTCGGTGCAGGTGAGCGGCATCCCTCAGCCTCAGGTGTTCTGGTACAAGGACTCCGAGGCTCTGTCCACCAGCGATCTGTGCAAGATCCTCCACGACGGAGTAGACCACACGCTGATGTTGCTAGAAGTCTTTCCCGAGGACGCCGGCACCTACGCCTGCGAGGCCAAGAATGACTTCGGCGAGGCGACAAGCTCGGCCACTCTCACTGTGGAAGGTACCTTATCACGGCGAGGCATGGAGAAGATGGAGTCTGTTTCTTTTAGGCTTTTACAAGAACTGTGAGACTGAAATCGTGTTCTGTGCCTGTTTCACAGCAGGTAGAGCTGCTGCACACTATAAATGAATAGTCTAAATCACAAAGAGATTTGATTTATGACAAAGAGAAAAGATGCTAGAACCAGACCATCTTCACACTCCATGAGTAGCTTGATTGATTATCGGATCTCTTTCTGATTATTTTCATTGTCTTTTCTTCCAGTTCCTCAGGTCGAACCCACGGCCTCTGCTCCGGTCCTCATCGCTCCCATGCGGGACATTCTGGTCTCGGAGGGACACCCTGCCCAGTTCCAGTGCATCGTCTCTGGGGAAGGTAATGACCTTCCTCTGGCTGCAGAGAGAGACAGTTCTTTATTTGGACCTGGGTTAAATTAGAGACACATTATTTTTTATCGTATTTTTTTTCTGGTCCCTTTCTCTTGTAATTTCTTTTTTTTTTTACAAACTCGATATTTCCTCCATGTTTAACTGTTGTCTATTTTTAAAATGAAAACAAATGAGTTAAAGAAGTGTGTTTCATCTGTGTCTGTGGGGAGTGACCTCGCCATGTGGTCCGGATGATCCTGACTCTAAGTGAACTCTGTGTCTCCAGACCTGCAGATCTCGTGGTACTGTCATGACAGAGAGCTCAGGCAGTCGGACATCTTCAGGATGTCTCATGATGGTGACACGTGCCAGCTGGCGATTTCCAAAGTCCTCCCTAGCCATGAAGGAGAGTACTCATGTGTTGCCACAAACTCAGCAGGAATGGTCACGTGTGCCGCCACTTTGAATATTGACGGTGAGTTTGTCAGACCTTCGTGCACCAAAAATCTTCAGGTGAAGATTTCACTGTTGGACATTTATACACCACGTGTCCTTTAGTCATCGAGCTGAAGATTGTCTGCCCGCATGTTCCTACCCAGGGATGCTCTTAGTCCGTTATCATGTAGGAACACTGTCTGACATTAGCTGGTAGTATGCTAACAGAGGCACTAGTTATTGATAACTAATAAGTAACGTTTGATACCAGTCAGGGAGTTAAAGTTCCTGTGTGTATTCACAGTCCGGACTGATGTGCTTTCAGTCGTCCTTCCCTCTGAGACTAAAGCTGCATCACACTCACCTGGTCAAACAGAAAACGAAGCATCTATTGGCCAAAGGACACTTTCACTGAGCCAATAGAAGGCTGCATGGTTGTATGTAATGACAACGGCAGAGATCACCTGTAGCTGTGCGCACAAAGACTTTAGTTGGTGGCATGAATCACGAATACCATCAATATCAACTTCATCTGCAACCTCCAGCAGAGGACGGGAGCGTTTAGCCTAGCTTAGCACAAACAGCAAGTAACCATCAAAAGATATTTAATTCCCAAACTAACGTATGTTGTAAATCTTATGTGAGGTAAGTACAATAACAAGCCACCATTTCAACTTGTTACAAAATCTCCCGTGAATGGTCACATGAATTGATTAATTAGGAATTATCGTTATATACAGACATTAACTTTGCGTCATAAACTGAATGCTGCTAACTGTAGGCTTTATTGTTTACGAAATGAAAAGTTAAAGCATGACAGTAAACAGGATGTGGTGAATTACACCTGAGACTGTCCACGACATCTTTGTGCAACCAGCTCAGATAAAACAAACAACTGACCGTTGTTACTGTGAGGCAATTATATTTTTAAATCCGTGAGTAGCCCTGGATTAGTTTTCCTTCTCATCGTGGACAGAGGTGATAATCCTACAGGTGTCTCTGACCCGATGCATGACGTCTCTTCCCACTCTCTTCCTACACGAATGGCTCGTAACAGTAGGGACGTCTTTACTCTGAGACATGAGGAATGCAGCATGGTCAAATCTTGGAAAATCTCGCTGTTTTGGTTCCTCGCATTCCAGCACGGACAAAATCCATAGCTGTTTTTATTTTTTATTTTTTAAATCGTGGCTCCGGTCAAGCTTGCATGACATGACAGTGGAAACCAGCTGCTGTCCAGTCCCTCACTGATCCTGAATGATCCTCAACAATCCACTCCAACTGCACCCTTGGCAAACAAGCTGTAACCTGAAGACGTCACCAGAATGATGTGTTGACCTAATTCTTCTACTCTTTCTTACTGCCCAGATGAAAAAGCCGTAGCTAGTGTGTGGAGCGCTGGGGCTGAGGCTAAGCTAAGTCAGAGGCTGGAGACAGAGAGTTTCAGCTCTTTGTCGGTGGGACAAACAGCCCACAGCGTTGAGTTTACCGAGACGGTCTCTGAGAGCTCCTCCATGTCTTGGAGGACGGTCGAGTTTCAGAGCGTGAGCTCGGTGGAAATGAGCTCCGAGCACAGCATCGATATCAAATGCTCTGCCAGCCCGAAACTGCTGATGGAAATGAGCGACGTCCGGGTAAAAAGCGGTGAGATGGCTGAGTTCAGCTGCTCGTTCGACGGGCAGCCCTTCACCGGGGTGGTGTGGGATCATAACGGCCAGAGCCTGGCGGACACAGAGCGGGTGAGGAGCTCTCAGAGCGAGGGTCTGTTGTCCCTGTTCATCCAGGGCGTTGGTGTGGCGGACCAGGGTGTGTACCGCTGCACCGCCTCCAACCAACATGGCCAGAACAGCTCCTCCGCCCAGCTCACTGTTGAAGGTGGTTAATC
Source organism: Psettodes erumei (assembly GCA_016785225.1). Lineage (NCBI taxonomy): Eukaryota > Metazoa > Chordata > Actinopteri > Pleuronectiformes > Psettodidae > Psettodes > Psettodes erumei. The sequence goes on from JAFBJZ010000957.1 coordinate 184,601, forward strand.
TTTCTTTCTTTATCAGTCTGTCTCTCCATCTGGTCCATCCCACCTTTCCTCTGCTCCTCCTGCTTCGTCCCCCCTATAAGTTAATATTTCCTCTTAGCCTGTAACCAGTTAGACTGTAATAGAATAACAAGCTTTTTAGTCAAGCTCATCCTCCTCCTGCTGTTGCCAGCTTCGCCTCACTAACTCATCATTCATCTTACTAACCACTTTAGTGTTTAGACTCATGGCCTTATACTCTTTGACCCCTGATTACTCTCCCTAACTTTATTCTCACCCAGCTAAAGAAGCAAATCTCAAAGCAGAAACCCCCGTCCCTACCGATTCTGTGCGTAAAGTGTCTCAGGCAGACAGGGAGACCCCTAGAGACCCCCCTGACCAAGGAAAGCTGGAGGCAGTGGAGAAGCCGGAATCGTTGCCTCCATCTTCCCAGAGAACTTACAGCTTCATCAGCCACCTGTATTTCCCTGATGTCGCGCCTCATGACGAGCGAGGCCAACGCCTCTCCGGCTGCCCCGAGTTCCTGGTCAAACTCCCCCCTGAGCTGCTGATCACAAACAAAGACCGCAGCTCCTTGTATTGCGTTATGAAGGGGGTTCCCTCTCCGTTTGTCATTTGGCTTTACAACCGGTTGAATTTTGAGGATTCTGTGTCTTACTCTCTGAAATGTGACGGCCCCCTGCGCTGTATAAATGTTAACAATGAGGGATCCGGACAATGGGGCTCTTACACTTGCAAAAATGCGAGCTCAGCCGAGGATGCTGAGCACAGCACAGTGACGAAAGGTTGGCATCTGCATGCTTTTGGTCCTTCTGCTCGCTCGGGCTTTGTTTGGCCCAACACTCATTCACACCGCTTTCCACCTACACAGCCAGCAGAGGCACATCTCTTCACAGGGCGACACGAGTTCTCCAACAAGGTTTTAACCACCGCGTTTAGGGAAGGTCGCTGACCTTTGTGTCCTGCTTTACTGACTTCAACACGTAGAGAGACAAAGAGAGGGACACTCATATCACTGAGCATCACCCCAAACGGCAGAGGTGCTGCACACTAAAGACCACAGAAAGCATGCAAGAATGTCAGTTAAAAGACAACAAACAAACACAGGATGATATGGATGCACGACCTGTCACTGATTCTAACAGTCTTGCACCATATGAGACTGAATGTGCAGTTATGAGAGTGTTTTTAATGAGCACGTTTTGTGTCTTCACAGTAACTGCAGTGGAGAAGGAACCTGTGACTCAGGAGGAAGTAAAAGGTAAATATCGTTTCACATCTGCAGGAAGCTTTGTTGACAATTGTCAACTTTGCTTTGTTTTGACGTTTGATGGGAAAATACATGTTCCATGTTAAATCGAGCTCCACCTGTAGGACATTTCCAGGGCTTTAAACCCATGGTCTTCCTCCGTGGATGGCATGACTGAATTTTTATGACATAAATTTTTCTCTTAAGAAAAACTGTTTTTTTATATGTATATGTAACTTGTATATTTACCTTGCAGTCATATAACAAAGTTGTCCTTTTTTCAGTGCAGAAACTGATTGTACTGAGGTTGCAGTGTGTGTCTCATTTTACTGTAAACTGTCATTATTCCACTCAGCCTTCTCTAGCTCCACCGTCACTGTGGAAGAAGAAACACAGGAGTCATACTACACCGGCATAAAGTTACCTGACAAAACCAGAACACTTGAACTCAAGCCAGGGTCAAAACGCTATTCCAGCACTTTGGAGAAGAAAAAAGAAAAACCGGTTTTCCTCAGCAAACTTTCTCCTGCAGCTGCGTCCGTTGGAGAATCTGCTGTGTTTACTGTCAAAGTGTCCGGTTTCCCTAAGCCCACTGTTCAGTGGTTCCACAATGGGCAGACTATAATGAGCTCATCCGTGTATAGGTTTATTCACGAGCAAGATGAGTATAGCTTGGTCATTAACAAAGTTGAAAGGGAGTCTGAAGGCGAATACTCCTGTATGGTCAGCAATAGATTTGGCCAGTCAACTTGCACTTCTTATCTGCATGTTCAGCTGAGGGAACCACAAAAAGAGGAAAAACCTGATGGGACAGTGGTTGTACCTACTGGGAAACCCCCAGAATTCACTAAAACTATAGAGTCTGTTCAGTTGTCCGAGGGGGGTCAGGCTTTCTTCAGGTACGTTGTGACCGGAGATCCTCTCCCTGAGGTTCAGTGGCTCAAAGGCAGCTTCCGCCTTCAACCTAGTGTGTACTGCGTCATTGTGAACAACCCAGATGGATCAGGTTTTGTTAACATTAAGAGTGTCAAACAAGAACACAGTGGTGTCTACACTTGTAAGGCTGCCAACCAACATGGGGAAGCATCTTGTAATGCCAAGTTGCTGGTGTTGAAGGAGAAAGTTCAGGAAGAGCAGTTAGTTAAGAAGACCAAAGGTTTGCAGATCTCCATGGCTGACCAAACCACAGAATCCAGGATACACCAGGAGAGAACCAGGTCTGATCAGATGATTTATACCATTAGCACTGAAGACCGGCAGATTATTCCAAGCGAGGAGGTGGGAAACATAAGAGAGCTCAACATCTCAGCTGCCACCCTTCATCGAGAGCAGCTTACCCAGCAGGCAGCAGTGCTGCAGTCTCATGAAATACAGGAGAGGGTTTCTTTGGCTCCCACCCCGCCATGTCAGGTCTCAACTGTTCCCACCAAACAACTTCACATGGCCACTTTCTTATCTTCAGTCCAGGAGAGACAAAAGATCATAGAACAGCACTCTGAACGGCTTCTCAGCCCTGAGATAGTTGAACTGCAGTTAACCAAAGAGCAACTGTCCAGGCTCGTGTCGGCTACAGCTGAGGAGTTCCTCCCTCTCACCACAGTGAGAACTGAGGCACTGACGGACCGGGCTCCAGAGCACATGAAGCCCTTGACTGAGCCCAGGCACCTTGTTAGCGTTCACCAAACAGAGTCTGCTCTTCCCATCCTTGATGAAATGTCAGGTATCACGCACAGACCAGAGGAAGAGAGGAGTTTTAGAATCACAGAGGGGGTTAAGCTTTTATACTCAGCTCAGTCTACAGTACAGCTGCCAGTCACAGAAAGGCACTCTGAGCCTCTGCCAGCTTTAGATGCAGCTGCTAAACCCCTCCTCGCTGAGAAAGAGCAGCCGAAAACAGCGGTAGCACCAGTAAATGAAACCAGAGTGGTTTTATCAAAAGAGCAGGAATTTGACATTCACAGACCAGAGCAGGAGAGCATCACCCCGCACAAAGACATAGTGTTTAAGTCAGCTATAACTGCTGAAGATAAATACCACCTTCAGGCTGAAGAGACAGGACAGGTGCCAGCAATGGCATCTTCTGTGTGTCTGCAGCTTCAGCGAGAGGGAGAAAGACCCCTGAACCTGCAGGTGATCCATGATCAGGATGTTTTGCAGTCAGAGGGCAGATTCAGCAGTGAAAAACCCCCTGCAGAGCAGGCAGATGCCAGGAAGAGTCCGACTTTGTTGCATTCAGTGACCCAGGAAGAGCAGAGAACTGTGGTTTGTGAGGCTACTTCAGACTTTACAGCAAAGAGCGACACAACATCAGTTCAGCCAAAGAAAGAGTTACCTCAAACCAAATACCTTCAGTCAATTAATTCTGTATCAGTTTTACCCAAGGAAGGCATACTTTCTGTTACTAAACCTGACCAGCAGGAAGCAACAAAGAAAAAAGAAATGGCTAGAAGTCATGCAGCTACCTCAGAAGAAAGATGGGAGATCACAGCAGACTATCACAAAGATCTTGATTTGACAGTGCCCGGGGTTCAGTCGCAGCTTCGAAATGAACCCAGACCTGCAAATGTTCTCATGGTCTCCTCCCTGCCCATGCAGCTGCCGAAGGAGACTCCTTTAATTGCTGACGTGAAGCAGCAGCGAGCGCTCGTCCAAAGAGAGGATTACTGGAATATCCTGCACTCTGTGAATGTCACAGATGTCCAGTCCATTGTGGAGGGTCACACTGTTAGTCTGGAAACTGATGAAAAATTCAAGCCTGAGATCAGACATGAGCCCAAGATCCCCAAAAAGCCTATTTTCATCGAAGATAAGGCTGTTGCCACTGAAAGCTGTACTGTCTTAGAGGCTGCTGAGCAGGACTTTGCAGTCCAGATCCAAGAGGGCCAGTCAATCCGACAGTCAGTGTTGCTAGAGGAAAAGCAGGTCATTATTGGAGAGTATTCAAGTGAGATACATAAATCTGAGGGTTCTTCTGTCAGCATTATGAAGCAGCCTAAAGGGGTTTTGTTTGTCCACGAGTCGCAGGAAGCTAAGACTCTACCTAAAGAACTCAACTTTGTTATTCAAATGCCCAAACCATCAAGTGTGAATATCAGGCACCAGCTCAGAGACGCACTCCAGTCAGCTGTGGCCAGTGACCAACTAGTGCTACTGGCCGATGTTGTAGGAAGTTTAGAAGTTCTGGAGGTGAACGAGGTGAGGGTTCAAAGAGAGCCCAAACGGGCCACATATGTATATCTTATCACAACACCGGGTGCTCCCATGGAGATCACACTGTCTTTTGAGGGTGAATACCCTCAGGCAGCTGACCTTAGATCTGAACTCCAGGTCGCACTGCATGCTATGGTTTTTAGGGAGCAACAAAGTCTCACATCAGAGCAACCGGGTACCATGCAGATTGAGAAACCTCAGAAAGCACTGGTCAGCACAGCGCCCTCTAAACAAGTGCTGTCCTCGGTGGTTGACACGGTAACTGTGGCAGAGAGTGCAGTTGGGATTCCACCTGCTGTGTCTCAGTCTGCAGCCATCAAAACTGAAGCCAGGGCATCCTTCCAAAGTGCAACAGTTAAGAGTCAGTCAGAGGTCCACGAGTCTCGACAGGTGAGCAGGAAGACAGTAAGGCAAGAAAGGGATACCATCGCTGCGGAAAGGACCACCACAGCAACTGTGGGCCAGGCTTCTGTTGAGCAGCAGGTGGACATCTTTGTCCACAGAGAAACCAGAGAGGAGTATCTCTCAGAGGCAGTCATGATCAGCGAGTCCTCGGACAGTCTTGTAGATTATCCTGTTGTCGTTGACTCTCTGGAGGACATTTGTGCTGAGGAAAATGGCAAGGCCATTTTTACTGCCACCATTAAGTATGCCACCAAAGTCAACTGGTTTTTCAATGGGCAACCGCTAAAATCTGGCAAAGAGTTCAAGTGTTCCAAAGACCATGATACATACACACTAGTTATCAACAAAGTTTTCAAGGAGAAGCATCAAGGAGAATATGTCTGTGAGGCTGAGAATGAAGCCGGGAGGACTACAACATCTTCAAGACTCGCAGTGGTCTCCAGAGGTTTGATGATTGGCCATTCTTTGATATCATCATCATCTAACTTCACACATTGGTGAATTGCTGTTGTCTGCAAACCTCAGCCATAATTCAGACTTTATATGATCCTGGGGTAGTATTCATTTGTGAAATCAACACAGAATTATATTAAAGTTTCTTTGCGCATTTCCCAACTGAAGCAAAGTCTGAAGGTTTGAGGTTTTCAGCAGATGGCAGTAACATCCTCACCTCTCCTCACAGCTCATCTGTTCCTCAACAAACAAAAAATCACTCCCACATCCATTCCTCTTCCCTTTCGAGGAATTGCCTTTGACTCCATTTCTTTAAACATCCACCCTCTCTCATTCCTTGTCCATTCCTCTTTGCATGCTTTCTCTCCTTTTCGTGTCACAGAATACCTGTTCATCACATCTTCAATCTCAATCTAATCCCATGTTCCTGCTCCACAGTCACAACAGGATAATACTGTGTTTCCATCCCCAGGTTCACTCCATCACCATCTCCAGTAGAAGCATCCCTTCTTGCCTCAAGTTCAACTTCTTCTGTTTATTTACTGTCTTTTTATTTCTCTTTTCCAGTGAAACCTGTGTTCAAGCACAGGATTGTCCCTGTGGAGATCAACATCGGCCACACGGCCAAGTTTGAATGTGAAACTGAGGACGCTCCAAACGTGAGCTTCAAGTGGTTCAAAGATGGACAGTCTGTCAAAGAGGGTGATAAGTACAGGATTATCAGTCGCTTCAGCACTTCCTCTCTGGAGGTTCTGGCTCCAACAAAGGAGGACAGTGGTGAATACACCTGCAAGGCCTCCAATCAGCATGGCAGTGATGAATGCTCCGCCTCTCTCCACGTGACAGGTAAGAGCAAAGCATTCTTCCTTCTTCTTTGCTGGTTACGATTGGAACTGTTATTGGTGTTGGATTTTTTTTCCTACCAGGTATCATCTTGTGTTGTTCTCTGTTCTTCTGAATTATATTTTTAATCTTCCCTGGTCTGTTGGTGTGTTTCTGTCTGACCGGCAGGTTTTTGTTTTGTGTAAATAAACAGGGTATAACATGTTACCACTAATGTTTTTCTTTTTTTCTTAATTCTTATAGAACAATACCCTCCTGCCTTTATAACTAAGCCCGACCCACAGACTGTGTTTGTTGGAAAGAGGGCAGTGATACAGTGTGCAATAACAGGATCTGCTCCTCTGAATATTGTCTGGTTCAAAGACAACCAGGCCTTGCCCAAAGTGCCGACACACTACCAAATGTCTTATGAAAAGAACAAACACACTCTTGAGATAACCACACTGGAGGCAGCTGACAGGGGGCTTTATGTTTGCAAAGTTTCTAATAATGTTGGGACGGCCGAGTGCAGCATGGAGCTGCGTGTTGTTGATAAGCCCAACTTTGTGAAGCCCCTGGGTCGGGTTGCTGCTGTGGTTGGAGCTCCTCTGCACCTGGAGTGTCAGGTGGATGAGGACACCGGAGTAACTGTCACCTGGACCAGAGACGGTAGAAAGGTCCACCAGTCGCCAGACTGTAAACTCTCTTTTGAGGATAAGACGGTTACCCTTGATATCCTAAAGAGCACTCTGAAAGATTGTGGAAATTTTGTGTGTACAGTGACAAATGAAGCTGGGAGTGCAACTTGCTCCACTTTGGTGAAGGTACAAGGTAAGAGCTGTCTAGTTGATTTTCATGGATCCTGCAGCATTTGACATTGTTACAAATCTGCAGTACTGAAAATTAACAATTTTATTGAAAGGTGCCAGGTTTAGATGGTGTTCTTTTCTTCAAATCTCTTTCAAAGCTTGGTTGTTACTTGTAAATTACTCCCTTGACTTCATCGTGGCTCTTTTTAACTGCACACTCCTCTAGAGCCGCCAGTCTTTGTGAAGAGGCTGGAGGCCACCACAGTTTGGAAACAGGGCAGCAATGCACGGCTGCAGTGCACCATCAAAGGATCCCCTGAGCTTCATGCCACCTGGTTCTTTAATAACACTGAGGTGTCTGCTGGGGGAAGATATGGCTTCAGTCTAAAGGATGGTGTGGCCACTCTTGAGATACAGGATGTCATGTTGAGTGACACTGGAAACTATACCTGTGAGGTTCTCAATGAGTCTGGATGTGAAAGCTGCAGCACTAAAGTCACAGTGAAAGGTGTGTAGACTTAGGCCGGATATATTACAGCACCAAATTTTCAGTCAGAATAAGAAACCCGTCTAACTGGACTGTATGTGCCCCTTCAGAACCACCATCTTTCAAAAAGGAGTTACTCTCCATAGAGGCAGTCCGTGGGTCTGTGGCTGTGTTGGAGTGTGAAATTACAGGCTCTGCACCATTCGAGGTGGCCTGGAAAAAGAATAAGAAACGCCTGGCCGTAGATAAGAAGTACAGGATATTGTCACAGGGATCCCTGGCCTCTCTGGAGATCCACTCGTTTGAGAGTGCTGACTCTGGTGAATACGAATGTGTCGTATCAAATGAGGTTGGATCAATAACCTCAAAGTCAGTGGCTAAACCAAAAGGTTAGTTTCCTAAAATAAATTAGACAAGATTTTATTTTCATTATTGTAGTACACTTGTTATATTATGATGACTGATACTGTTATTCCAGAGCCACCTATGTTCTCAAAGAGAATTGAGAGTGCTACAGCAGTGTTGGGAAATACAGTGAAACTACAGGGAACCCTAAAAGGCTCCACTCCCATCACTGTCAAGTGGATGAAAGACTCTGAGCTGCTACGAGATGACGATCCAAATGTGAAAATGGCATTTGAGCACAACGTTGCTTGCATTTCCTTCTCATCTGTTGAGCTAAAACATGGTGGCAAGTATACTTGCCTTGCCGAAAATGAGGCAGGACAGCAGAAATGCGAAGCCCTCTTAACAATTCAAGGTTAGAACACGGTCCTGTATACCCTAAATATTTAAGCTGAGATGCAGCGATCATCAATTCTAAAACTTGTGCTGTATTTTAGAACCTGCTAGGATCATAGAGAAAGCAGCGTCCATCAGCGTGACTGCAGGGGATTCGGCCACATTGGGGTGCACGATTTCTGGAAGCCCAGAACTCAAAGTGAAGTGGTTTAAAGACGGGAAGGAGATGATCAGTGGCCGCAAATATAAGATGACAGTGAAGGAGAACACTGCAATTTTAAAGATCCTTGCAGCAGATAAAGGAGACACTTCAGAGTACATGATGGAGGTGTCCAATAAAGTTGGAAAAGACCAGTGCACCTGCTCAGTCACTGTTATAGGTTAGTTTCAGCTGAGAATACATCATCAATTACAAGTGAAAGATTTTGCCTGGGTCACATTGATGTGTTTGAAATATGTCCCTACACAGATCGGGCAGTCCCACCGTCCTTCACCAAAACTCTAAAGAAAGTGGATGGCAATATTGGTAGTAATGTTACCTTGGAGTGCAGGGTTTCTGGATCTCAGCCGCTGGTTGTGTCTTGGTTCAAAGACGATAAAGAAATCCACAGTGGTGACAAATACAGGCTTGATTTCAGTGAGCATACAGCCTCTGTGATGATAACTGGCCTGGATCAGAGTGATGGTGGAGTTTATACATGCCGAGCCTCTAATGATGCTGGGAAAAAAGAAACCAGTGGCACTTTGTCCGTCAAAGGTCAGAGGAGTTGAATGGCTTTACTTTGAAGTTTACAAAAGATCAGAAGTTAGTTCTAGGCTTTGAACATGTATGCTTTTCCCCCAAATACCTCCAGAACCTCCAGTCTTCACAGTGAAACCTGAACCCCAGGACACTTCACCGGGATCAAATGTTGTCCTGAAGGCAGCCTTTACAGGCTCCGCTCCTCTGCTTGTTAAATGGTTCAGAGAGGAGAAAGAAATTTTCACTGGCGGAAAGTTTTTCATAAAGAAAGATTCCTCTTCAAGCTCCCTGGAGCTTCACTCTGTGAAACCCAGTGATTCTGCAAAGTACACATGTCAAGTATCCAACGATGCTGGGAAGGTGGATTGTACCACATTGCTCTTTGTGAAAGGTGCTTTTTCGTTCTTTCTTCTTTAAAAGTGATTGATGGATGATAGATAGATGACTTTTCTTTACTTAACCTTAATGTTTTTACTGTAATGTTCGTTCCTGTTCATTTACAGAATCCCCAACATTTACAATGAAGCCTGAGCCCTTGCTGCTGCTGAAAACTGGACAACCTCTGAGGCTGTCCTGCAAAGTGCAGGGCACCCCTGTTATTAGCATCACATGGTTTAAAAATGGCTCAGAAATTGTGTCAGACCACAGACACACAATGTCCTTTGACAGCTCAGTAGCGACTCTGGACGTAGACGACTGTTCTGTAGAGGACAGTGGAGATTATGTGTGTGTGGCATCGAGCGAAGCCGGCAGAGACCAGTGCAGCAGCTCGGTAACAGTGAAAGGTTGGTCCAGTCTTCAGTGGTCTTCAGACTGATGGTATAAAGCCTGGTCCACATGGTTCTTTAACATGTTCAGTGCCTCATTGACTGGACACTGGGGTTTGTTTAAGGTGTTTAACATTGTAAGGTCTTAACCTTTCACTGTAAGTGCATGTTGTGAATTTCCGCTATAAAAATAAATATTGGATTGCACAGGTGATATATAACTGCTGCCTTTCAAATGTGGCAGCCCTGGACAGTTAAATGAAGTCTGTGGACCAGACTCTTCAGTCCTCTTCTGCCTTCAAACATAACATTTACTATCTCTTTTTTATAGAGCCTCCAGTGTTTGTGAGGCCTTTTGAGTCAGCTGAGCTTGTAAAAGGAACCAATATTTTCTTGGAAGCCACCATCGCAGGTTCTGCTCCATTTGAAATAAGTTGCTTCCTCAATGATAAGCTGATCAGAAATGACAAAAGGCACACAATCAGTGTCGGATATGACACGGTCACTCTTCAGATCTCAAACTGCGTGACCGAAGATGCTGGGACGTATAAGTGCACTGTTGCAAATGATGTCGGGGAGATGTCTTGTTCTTGCCAGATTTCACTGAAAGGTCAGTCAGTGTCAAGCATTGTCATCGAAGGTTATCTTGCTGCATGCTGCCCAACTTATTTGTGAATTATGTTTGTGTCAGTTCTAGCAAAAATGTTCCAGGCAGAAATTTATATAATTGTTTTTGCGTGGTAAGAAAAATCTCATCTGGGTTCTGTGACTTTTTCTCTTCATTTTGCTTGTCTTAAATTGTTGTACAGTGTTGTTGCAGATTCACATGGTTTCCTGGTTTAGTTAACCACTCGGTTAGATCAGGGAGCTACAGTTTTGAAATGTCTAAACCCTCTTGTTACCTGCAGTCTGATCTGTGGTCTTCTCTCACTAGAACCACCATCATTTGTTCAGAGACTAGAGGATTTGTCATGCATGGTGGGCTCTGAAATCTCTATGAAATGCATGTTGTCTGGATCACTGCCCATGACTTTCTCCTGGATGAAGGATGATCATGAGCTCACAGAAGATGAGCATGTTAAGATGTCCTCTGAAACCAAAAGTGCCATGTTGAATTTGAAAAATGCTCAGTTGTCACATGGCGGGAAATATGTGTGTCAGGCACAGAACAAAGCCGGGACTCAGAGATGTGCCGCTGTGCTCATAGTGACAGGTTTGTAGGATGTTTCTGCCTCTTCCTCGTCTGCTATTCTGTTGTCGCTTTTATGTCAAATGTGTTGCTTTATCTGTCTTAACGCATCTATAAGTGGGAGCAGCTCATTCAGTTTTGGATCCTATTGTTATGTCAGAACCAGCAAATATTACAGAACACGCAGAGTCCATCAGTGTAACCCAGGGTGACCCAGCCAGGCTTGAATGCAGATTCTCAGGCACCAAACCGCTCAAATCCAGATGGATGAAGGCGGGAAAGGAGCTGACATCAGGCAAGAAATACAAAATTCAGAGAGCCGACGCCAGCTCTGTGCTGACAATCATTAAAACGGAGAGAAATGATGGTGGTGAATACACATATGAGGTTTCAAATGCTGCTGGGTGCAGTTCTTGCAAAGCCTCAATTACCGTCTTAGGTCAGTTTATCCCAGTGGTTTATGTCTTTCATGAGATTTTATTCTGTCTTGCATTCATACAACCAACTTAACGCTGTTTTGCAATTTGTATGAAATAGATCAGATTATTAAACCATCTTTCACAAGAAAACTGAAGAAGACAGAAGGTATCAAAAGATCGTCCGTTCATCTGGATTGTCTCGTGTCTGGCTCCCTGCCAATGACCATACAATGGTACAAAGATGAGAAAGAGATCCAGACTGACGAGAGACACAAATGCACATTTTTTGAAAATGTTGCGTTCCTGGAAATCTCTCGTCTTGACAGTACAGACAGTGGCAGCTATACCTGCACGGCTGAAAACAAGGCAGGGACTGTCCAGTGCTCTGGGACTTTGTTTGTTAAAGGTTAGGCTTCATTTTGCTTTTCAGCACATTCTTGCAGCGTAGTGCATAATCACGCTGTGTATCTTGTGACTATTCTTGTGAAATTCTGGATTTTGTCCACCAACAGAACCACCGTGCATTCATGAAAAACCTGAATCCATGGATGTTTTGCCCGGCTCAAAGGTCCAGTTTAATGTGCTGGTCTCTGGCACACCACCGCTGACCATCAAATGGTTTAAAAATAAGAAAGAGGTTTTACCCGGTGCTGACTGCGCTGTGACCAAAGACAACACCTCAAGCTCGTTGGAGCTCTTCTTTGCCAAAACCTCAGATTCTGGAGACTATGTCTGTGAAATACAGAATGATGTTGGCTCCATTTCATGCCAGTCATCACTCTTTGTCAAAGGTTAATCTTTGGTCTTTCACCTTTATCAGTTTCATTAATTTGTAGTGATCTGCTTCCTTAAGTAAATGTATTGTGTATGTTGTTGTTTTTTCAGAACCCCCCTTTTTCATTGAGAAGCCTGAAGGTGTATCAATTGTAAGAGTAGGAGAAAGTAAGGTTTTCGAGTTCAAGGTTGCCGGTACTCCCGAGATCTTTGTGCGCTGGTTCAGAGATGGACTTGAGATTCACCAAAGTGCAAAACACAACATGTCATTTTTCAACTCTGTAGCCAGCTTAGAGATTTGTCAAGTTAGTGAATATGACAGTGGGAAATATTTCTGCGAGGCCTGCAATGATGCAGGCACAGAGAGCAGCACCGTTGAGCTAGAAGTGAAAGGTTGGTTTTCCTTTCCACATTTATTCAGCATTACATGTTAAGATTGAGTTAAATTTTAAATCACGCACAGAAGTCAAAGTTTTTCTCAATTTGGTTTGCCTTGTTATTTCAGAGCCTCCTTCATTTCTTGAAGAGCTGTCATCTCTTGAAGTTGTTAAGGGTTCCACAGCAGTGTTTGCTTGCAAAGTGGCAGGAAGTTCTCCATTTAAGGTCACATGGCTCAAAGATAAAAAGCCCATCAAATCGAGTCCAAAATATATTATGGTTGACGGTGAAAAGATGGTCTTGAAAATACAAGACTGTAAAGTAGTGGATGTTGGTACCTATCAGTGCATGGTAGCCAATGAAGTTGGAAGTTGCACCAGCTTCGCTGCTTTGTCTCTAAAAGGTTGGTTTGGCTGATGACTGAACATCACATTGATATATATTAGACATACAGTACTGAATGGTTTCATGGACTTACATTATATCTTTTGTTTGCATTAGTGCCTCCAACATTTGTAAAGAAGATAGAAAATGTCTCCATTATTCTGGGAGATGTTGCAGTCTTTCACTGCGTCGTGGAAGGTTCTCTGCCTCTCTCTGTACAATGGAAAAAAGATGAGAACTGGATCGCAGAAGATCCAAAGATTGAGAGAACGTTTGAAAACAAAGAGGCCATGCTCATGATTCCTGCCTGTGAGGCAACTCACAGCGGGAAATATACTTGCCAGGTTGTAAACGAAGCTGGGCAGGACAAATGCTTTGCCACTCTTGCAGTGCAAGGTACCTCTGCCTCATGCACCATTCTCCAGCTAACATTATAAGCTAGCTGTAGCAGCAATAACCAGTTCACTCATCTCTCTTCCTTTGCTTTGTAGAACCACCTATGATCCTAGAGAAGCCAGAGATGGTCAAAGTGACCTGTGGAGATCCAGTTAGTCTTGAATGCAGAGTAGCTGGAACTCCTCAGATCAGAGTAAAATGGACCAAAGACGGCAAAGAGCTTCAGTCAAGCAGAAGACATTACCTCTGCTATAAGAATAATGTCAGCAGTCTTAATATACAGTCCTCTCAGCTGGAAGACAGTGGAGAGTACCTGTTTGAAGCTGCAAACTCTCTTGGGACTTGCAGCTTTAAAGTCAATGTGACTGTTTTAGGTTAGTAAAATGCTCTTCAACTCTTTGTAGAAAACCTATTGTAAGGTGTACAATTGTTTGTTTCTCTTCAATTGTAACTGAATAAATATTTTAATATCCTTTTAAACAGAAGAGATCATACCGCCGACATTCATTAGGAAATTAACAAACATTCAAGCAATTATGGATTCTGTTGTTACCATGGAGTGCAAAGTGGCTGGATCTCTTCCATTATCAGTTGAATGGAACAAAGGGAAAGAAAAGATCACCAATAGCAAATATAAACTTCTGCAGAGTGAAAACACAGTCTCACTGGAGTTAAAGCTGACTGAGAGTGCCGATACAGGAGAATATTCCTGTAAAGTTACCAACCAAGCAGGCAGCTGTGTGTGCAGTGGAGTTCTTACAGCTAAAGGTTAGCATTCAAATGACAACTTCATAAAATTTTCAACCAGAAGGAAAGTCATGTATTATAATTGTCTCTTTGTATGAATTTTAGTGCCGCCAAGATTTGTAGCTGAGCCTGAGTCTCAGGCGGTTGTTCCAAAGTCTACTGTACTCTTCAGAAGTATCTTTGAAGGAACACCTCCATTTACAATCAGATGGTTCAAGGATGACATCGAACTCGTCACTGGGCCATCATGCAAGATTACAATGGAGAAATATTCTTCTTCTGTAGAGATCTACTCAGTTGGGACTCTGCAATGTGGAATTTATTCCTGCCAAGTTAGCAATCAAGCGGGGGCAGTGAAAAGTGCAGCAGAGTTGTTGGTGAAAGGTTGGACTGTTCTTTTTTTGTCCACCATTGCCATTCAATTAACTCCATCTTTTTCTCCATTTTAACATCTCCTCTTTCTTCATCATCTATTTCTTCGACCACTTCATCATTTCTTTTCTTTTCAGGAATATCTGTTTTGTCTTCAGAATAACCTGCCACCTGTCAACTGTCCACATCCTCCGTACATCACATGATGCTCAAGTGTTACTTTTCATGCTGACGATGGTAACCTGATCTTTTTTTGACTTTACAGAACCTCCTCATTTTGTCCTCAAGCTGCCTCCCACTACCTTTGTGAAGCAGCGTGAGGGAATCCGTTTCGAATGCAAGGCCACCAGCTCACGCTCCCTGAATATGTGCTGGTACAAAAACGACCAAAAGATAAATGATGGAGGCAACTATAAAATAATGTTTGTTGACTCGACTGCGTACCTCCAGTTGCGCACCACAACGTTTGAGGATAATGGAGTCTACACCTGTGAGGCTCATAACGATGCTGGCAGTGCAAGCTGCAGCACTATTCTCACGGTTCAAGGTCAGCTATTGAGTAGATATAGTGGTTCCATATTGTTGTTTTGTGGATTTTGTCCCCTTTGAACTTGTCTGAAAAAGAAGGAATGAAAAACCCTGTGATGCAGAGTTTGATATTACATCTGGAGTTTGACTTTTTTTGAGTGTTTTTGGAGCCGTGTCTAAAAAACATCGGCATGGAATCCGGTGACACAACCTTTTGTTTCATTCAACAATCTGATTTCTGTCCTTGAGTTTGTCAGATAGCATGAGTCTGAGTGGGTCCTCTTTTTAAGGTTTTTCCCCTTATTTTTGATAAGTCTGTGCTCACAAAGGATTTAGCCAACCCTCCTCTCATCGCATGATCTTTGTTCTTTCTGTCGATGTCTGGATGGATACCTCTAGCATGGACTAAAATTTAGCATGACCCTCAATATGACTGAAGTGGAACAGAGGAACCGTCATACCAGATTGCTTGCAATGAAGACTTGCTTGTCCATGAATATTACTACTGCTAATATATCTCAATGTATTTTCCAGAGTCCCCATCCTTTATTAAAACTCCAAGCCCAGTGGAGGGCATTAAAGGGAAATATGCCAGCCTGCACTGTGAGCTGTATGGCACGCCACCCTTCCAGATTCACTGGTACAAGGACAAAAGGCCATTAAAGGAGAGTAGGAAATATAAGATGGTCAGTGAGGGCAGCTCTGCCACGCTTCATGTTATGAAGCTGGAGCAAGATGACACTGGGCTTTATGAGTGCAGGGTTTCAAACACTGTAGGAAGTGAATCCTGCCACACAACCATTACCCTTAAAGGTTAGTACAGAACCACTGCCCACTTCCTGAAAGCTTGGTCTCAGTGCATTCACGCCTTCTCACCTTTGCTCTTTCCATCACTGTTCAGAACAACCAGCATTTGTCAAGAAACTGGTGGACCAGTCAGTGAGCGTCGGTCAGCAGCTATCACTGACAGCTACAGTAAAAGGCTCTGAGCCTTTGATTGTGTCCTGGGTTCAGGACAAAGATCACGTCCTCAGAGATGGTGACAACAGGAAGATCTCCTTTGAGAACAATGTGGTCAACCTTGTAGTACCCAAGGCTGACTCCAGTATAGCTGGCAAATACACCTGCCAGCTGAGGAATGACTCAGGAGTTGTGGAAAGTGTCTGCCAAGTGACTGTTCTAGGTTTGTAGAACTCCAGACTTTATTATACTATCACTGGTTACAGTGTAAGGATTTATTTAGTTTAATATATTCTTCCCTAATTTGTAGAACCTGCCGCTATTGTGGATGTCCCAGAGTCCTTGAATGTGCAGTCAGGAGCAAATGCAGCTTTTGAAGTCACAGTATCTGGCTCACCAGAGCTGAAAGTTAAATGGTTCAAGGATAACAAGGAAATCTTTGCTGGTGCCAAGTATCAGATGTCTTTCACAAAGAAGGTTGCCACCTTGAAGATTAGGTCTGCTGACAAAGCAGATGCTGGGGAATACAAATTAGAGGTTAAAAACCATGTTGGTACAGCCTCTTGCAAAACTAAGCTGTCTGTCTCAGGTTGGTGGCCGCTGTATACATGCCATTTTGCAAAATGTCATATCCTCTTAAATAGCAGTGAGAATAGAAATGCATTATGACATCTTTTTTTTCACAACAGACAAGTTGATTCCACCAAGTTTCATAAGGAAGCTGAGAGACACCCACCTTGTTGTGGGTAAGCCTGGTGAGATGGAGTGTAAAGTTACTGGTTCTGCTCCTTTAACAACATCCTGGTTCCACAATGGTCAGGAGATCAAAAGTGGACCAAACTATTACATTAGCTGCACTGATAATAACTGCAAACTGACGGTTCCAACTGTCAGTGTGACAGATTCTGGTAAATACACATGTAAAGCTGTAAATGCTGCAGGAACCAGTGAGACGAGTGCTTCAGTCAATGTAACAGGTTAGTAGACGTGAATAAATCAAAACTAGAATTCTTCAAGGATGTTGTCCGTAGCATGGGATGAGGAAAGTTAATGATTATCTTACAATCCATCTTTTTTAAATTTGAACCCAGAACCTCCATCTTTTGTGGAAATACCTGAGGCGATGGAAACATTGCCTGGCAACAATGTGACTTTCTCAGCTAAAGTGAAAGGCAGCTCCCCCCTGAAAGTGAAATGGTTCAGGGGAGCTAAGGAAATGCAGCACGGAAGAGGCTGTCAGATTTCCCTGAGGGACGACGTTGCAACTTTGGTGCTTCAAAGAGTTGAAAAGTCCCACACTGGAGAGTACACTTGCCAAATCATTAACGATGCAGGGAAGGAAAGCTGCCCAGTTTACCTGTTTGTAAAAGGTTTGTTAGCAAGATAGATTCTTCTTTTTTACCGTGTTTTTCCTTCTAACATGAATTTTATGTAACTGATCATGGAATTACCTCTCTCAGAACCAGTCCACTTTTTGAAGAAGCTGAAGGACATTTCCTCTGAAAAGGGCAAGCCTCTGAGGCTTGAGGTCACATTTGCCGGAACCCCCAGAGTAAACGTTTCCTGGAAGAAGGAGGGTAAACCCATCTGGGCCTCATATCAGTACAACATGACCACCACAGACACCTCGTGTATCCTGGATGTGCTTAACTCTGACAGGATGGAGGCAGCTGGTAGATACTCTTGTGAAGTAGACAATGGAGTTGGAAGTGACAGATGCGAGTGTCAAGTGTCAATTCTAGGTAAAATTGTTCACATGCATGTTACTGTGCTAACTGTTGTAGCTGTAATCACTTCTGATCATTCAGTCAGTCACTCATAAATTCATTCTTTTATTTGTTCATCCACAACTCAACATCTGTCGTCGTACTAAATCAACATCATCATCTTTCACTTCAGAGCGACCATACTTTGTTGAAAAACTGGAGCCAGTGGAGGTCGCCGTGGGTGAGCCAGTTACCCTGAAGTGCTGTATTGCAGGAACTCCTGACATCTCTGTAAATTGGTTTAAAGCTGATGGAAAGCTGCGCAAGTCCAACGTTTGCTCAATGGACTTTGCAAATGGTGTTGCCACTTTGAAACTGATCAAAACGACCAAGTTTGATCACAGCGAATATATCTGCAAGGCTGAGAACCGCGTTGGTTCAGCCTCCGCCAGCTGTAATGTGACAGTGAAAGGTGATTTTCCGTACTTCTTTTTTCTGTTAGTGATCCCTACTGCCTTTTTTTTCAACTGACGAGGTCAATGAAAATGAAATTTAGCAATCCACAATAAGCTGCAGATCAACCTGTTACTTGTTAATGGACCCGCTCCCTTTGACATTTCCATTTCAAAGACAGTGATCCATACTCAATGAATTTAAAATATGTCTTCCCTAAAACTTGCCTCGGGTGAAATATGCAGCTCTTAGAAAAATACTCATAGCAAAAATACAAATGAAGCTTTCTCTTAACACTTACTTAACATTACATCTACGTTAGCAAAATTAACTTTGCCATAGAAGCATAGAAATGCATGGCAACATGACAGTGGGCACATTTCTAACATCAGCATTGCTTCTCTCAGAACCTGTACGCTTTATCAAGAAGCTGGAGGACACTACTTTCATTGTTGGTCAGCCGCTGAAACTCGTCTGCACGTTTGCTGGAAGCCAGAGGGTTAATGTCACTTGGAAGAAGGATGGCAAGCTGATTTGGGCGTCTTATCAGTATAATGTTAAAACTACCAATTCAACCTGCATCCTGGAGGTTCTCAACAGCGACAGGCCTGAGGCAGCGGGAACATACACTTGCGAAATTTCCAACGGAGCTGGAACCGACATCTGCCATGCTGGTGTCAGTCTAGGTAAAGTTCACAAACTCTTAAAATGACATCTGCTTGCAATTCATCAACTAACTATGTCAGTAACATCATCTGCTGTTATTTAGTAGCTTTGTGGTAGTCATCTAGGACTAAAATAATGAATAAGCTACTGCATGATCTCTCAAACCTGCCTAAGCATAACATAATATAGCCTACATGCAACTAACCCATCCATTACTCCTCTCAGAACCGGCTTGCTTCATGCAAAAGCTGGAAGACACATATTTCAGACTCTGCGAACCTTTGACCCTCAAGTGCACATACACCAGTGGCCAAAGAGTGTGTGTGACATGGAAGAAGGATGGCAAGCTAATCTGGGCGTCGTACAAGTACAACGTCAAGACCACCAATGACACCTGCATCCTTGAAGTCCTCAACAGTGACCGAGAAGAGGCTGTCGGAAGATACACGTGTGAAATTTCTAATGCTGAAGGAACTGATATCTGCCATGCTAATGTTCAACTAGGTAAACCACCTTTAGCAACTTACCTTGTTATTTCATTTCAGGGATAAAAATAACTTATAATCATCTTGCTGCTCACATTATCTAACACTAACATTGCTAATTAATTTCTTAGAACCCGTTCGCTTTGTGAGAAAACTGAGAAACACCTTCTATAAAATTGGCCACCCTCTGAGACTGGAGTGCACATTCACTGGCAGCCAGAGGATTTTCATCAGCTGGATGAAGGATGGCAAACCGATCTGGGCCTCATACAAATACAACGTCAAAACAACAAAACTCTCCAGCACACTTGAAGTTCTCAACAGTGACAGTCGAGAAGCCGTTGGAAAATACTCATGCGAGATATCCAATTCAACAGGCACTGATATTTGCCATGCTGTGGTTAAGATAGGTAAAGACACAGACAAGTGCACCTTGTCAACATCATAAATTCTACCAAATCCCCTGCAGAGCAGTCCTTTCACATAAATATGCTTTTGTTTGCTGTAACATAAAAAACATGCCACTAACATCATCATTGCCTCCTGTAGAACCTGTACACTTTCTTAAAGAGCTGGAAGACACCACTTTCAGACTTGGCCAGCCCCTGTCGCTGTACTGCATTTACAGTGCCAGCCCCAGGGTCTCTGTGAGCTGGAGAAAGGATGGCAAACCGATCTGGGCCTCCTACAAGTATAACGTCAAGACCACAGATAACTCCTGTGTTTTGGAGGTCCTTAACAGTGACCGGCTAGAGGCTGCAGGGAGATACTCCTGTGAAATTTCTAACTCTGAAAACATCGCTATCTGCTATGCAAAGGTCGAACTAGGTAAAACATTAAAGATAATGGGGCTCATTGTTTTTAGTTCATAATTATATATTAGTTGCTCTTCTTTCTCAGTAGTTGACATGCAACTAACAGCTAACATCCTTGCCTCCTAGAACCTGTGCGCTTTGTGAAAAAGCTGGAAGATATGACCTTTAGGGTTGGCCAGCCTCTGAAACTTCAGGTCACATACATGGGCAGTCAGCACATATATGTGAGCTGGACAAAAGATGGCAAGCCAATCTGGGCTTCCTATAAGTACAATGTCAAGACTACAGACAACTCTTGTGTCTTGGAAGTGCTCAACAGTGACAGAGAAGAGGCTGCTGGGAGATATTCATGTGAAATCTATAATGCTAGCAGCTCTGCTATCTGTGAAGCTCATGTCAGACTAGGTAACGCCACCTAACAAGCTCATTCACTCATTTGCTAACAGGTCAGGCTTCATGACATGACTAACACCAGTATTGCTTCTCTCAGAACCAGTGCATTTTGTCAAAAAGCTGGAAGACACGTCATACCATCTGGGCGATCCTTTGAGTCTGAGTTGCACATACGCTGGCAGTCAGCGAGTGCATGTGAGCTGGACCAAGGACGACAAGCCAATCTGGGCTTCATACAAGTACAACATCAGGACCACTGATTCCTTGTGCGTTTTGGAAGTCCTCAACAGCAATGAAGAAGCTGCTGGGGTCTATTCTTGTCAAGTTTCTAATGCAGAAGGATCTGCCATCTGTGATGCTTATGTCATTTGTAAAACCTTGAAGAAAGGTACAACCATTTTCAAGCATCTCATTCACTAACACAACCATTAAACATTTGCAAATGCATAGCTATATATTCATGCTTCACCATCACCTCTGCCTCTAACAACCATTACTGCTTCTCACAGAACCTGCCCGCTTCATTAGGAAGCTGGAAAATACCACATACAGGCTCGGTGAACCACTGACACTTACAGTCGCATTCACCGGTGGCGAAAGAGTAAATGTGAGCTGGAGGAAAGACGGGCGTCCAATCTGGGCTTCTTATCAGTACAATATCAAGACCACGGACTGCAGATGTGTTCTGGATGTTCTCAACAGTGACCGAGAAGAGGCTCGTGGAAGATATACTTGTGAAATTTCCAATGCTGAAGGCTCCGACATCTGCCATGCTTATGTAACACTAGGTAACAGCAGCCAACAATGCTGTACTTGTTGCTGTCATCATTTATTTCATGCATGAAATGAATAATTCCATGAGCTAACTAGCAAGCTAACTACTAATGCCACTCACATAGCCTTTCCACTGCCTATGATGTTTCTTACCCTCATGTATCGGTAAAAAAATCCTCTATTCACATAGCCTCTCTTTCTACACATGATATCATCCATGGTCTCCTTTGGATAGTGCGTCGTCACATAGTCTTTCATCCTCCGCATGTAGCAGTCAGTGGTTATTGTGACTGATTTCAGCATTGCCTCTCTCAGAACCTGTACGATTCGTCAAGAAACTAGAAGACGTTTGCCACGAGCTGGGCAAACCCTTGACACTGGAGTGCACTTACACTGGCAGCCAGAGGGTCCACGTGATGTGGAAGAAAGATGACAAGCTGATCTGGGCTTCTTACCAGTACAACGTCAAAACCACCAACTCCTCCTGCATTCTAGAAGTCCTCAACAGTGACAGAGCTGCAGCAGCGGGGAAATACACTTGCGAAATTTCCAATGTAGAAGGAACTGACACCTGTCATGCTCATGTTAAAATAGGTAACACACTAACGCATTTCCATCCATTTGAACTAATTCACATGTGGTTATAGTCACAGTGCTAACCTCCAGTGTATCTGTTATTTCCCATGGTCCTCTGTTTGTTGGTAACAAGAAAGAACTTTTTTCACATCTAAAAAGTCCTGGGTTATGCTGTGGTGTGTTAAGCATTGGCTGGTCCTATGTTTGTTATTTTTGGAAAGGAGAAAGATTTTATAATGGCCTGGAGGTCTCTGAAAGCCTGTTTCCTTGTTGTTATAGTTGGGTCAGATTCATATGTAAGTAGAAGGATCTGTTATAAGGGTGAATAGTCTGTACTGGATTGCTTTGTGTTGCAGGTCATGTTCGTGTTGTCTCACGTCCCGTGTCTCTTTGTTTTCCCAAATGCTGCGGTAACGGCCCAGTGGCCTGGTGGATGATAGCTTTGAATTCGGACCCATTTCCCCATGTCACAACATGGCCTGATTTTCTTCCCTTTCTCCCCCATTAACAGAGCGCAAAGTCCCGCCAAACTTTACCAAGAAGCCCTCCGGTTCCATGGTGGATTCAGTGGGTAAGACGGTGAAGATGGAGGGTCGGGTGTCTGGTTCCCAGCCACTGAACGTCACGTGGTACAAGGACAACAGAGAAATCCACGCCTCTGACAAATATGACATCAGTTTCAAGAACAATGTTGCTATGCTGTATGTCAAAGACTCCACCAGCTCTGATGGTGGGGTGTACACCTGTGAGGCCTCCAACGAGGCCGGCAAAGCTTCGTGTAATGTTTCTCTCAGCATTACAGGTATGACAGTGTTGCTTGTCTCTGGAAATCATTTATCTAAAACTGATGATGATGATGATGATGAACTTGCTGTATTTTCCTTTGAAATTTGACTGATACGCTGACAGTCTGATGACCCCACCCATCTAGGTTCGAAGATCCATAGTATGTAGTCCATCTTGGTTCAGTTGGTTGACCTTGTAGCTGAGTTTTTAGTCAGCCAATAAAAAAGCAGCTTTAAAGGCTGCCTTAAATTCGTTTTTTAATATGTTAGTGCACAGTTATTCCAGCAAGAAGATTGGTCATGTAATGACTACTTTTGGGGCCCATTGAGTCGTTACTTTGGCTAGCTAATGTGCTATCAATAACCAAATGAATGGCTTGTCAGGGTACCTGGCTTGGTACCAATTAGCTAGCTACAGGATATCATGATTCCTAGTTTGATAATTAAAGGGACATTTCCCTCTAAAGGTTTGAGACAAATTCTTCCGTAGTGTCCTGTCTATCATGTTAATCTTTGCAAAGCAAGTATCAGTAAGTGTCATGCTTTTCCCCACCCCCCTTTCAGAAACCGGCCAGGCACCAAAGTTTGACGTCCCTCTGGAGCCAGTGACGGTGAATGAGGGGGAGAAGCTAAGCCTCAAGTGTCATGTTGGTGGCTCTCCTCCACTGACCATCCAGTGGATGAAGGACAGGAGGGAGCTGAAGTCTGGGGGAAACACCAGAATTACATTTGTCAGTGGGACAGCCTGTCTGGAGATTAGCCCAGCCTCAAAAAATGACACAGGGGATTACCTCTGCAAGGCCAGCAACGCCACCGGCAGTGACTTCTGCAAGTCCAAGGTCACTGTGAGAGGTAAGATAACATGGACATATGGACAATACCTGTCTTCAGCCTCATTTCATGTTCGATGGGTCAGTTTCAGGCTCCCGTTGTTTTTTTTGGTTTCATTCAAAAGTGGCAATTTCTTTTCAGACAAAGGAGCCAAGGCCGCCCCTGCTGAGGCCGCTGCCCCAGCTGCAGTCGCTCCAGTCAAAAAACTCGACAACCTGTTCTTCATCGAAGAGCCCAAAAGTGTTTCTGTCACAGAGAGTACGTAGACCGTTGGAAGACGTCTGGACTTGAGAACACTGTTACAGTGGTGGCGCCTCAGATTTGTTAGACTTTCATATGAATTTTCAGAAATACATGCAAACTATTTTTAGTAGAGAAAGAAAGTATTCTAGCTCAGACTAGCATTGAAATGATTGATTAATTGTTTTTTCACTCATTAGAATGTTAATTAGGAACTATTTTGATCCTCTTTAAATTTTCATAGCAAAAGTAATGAACTTTTATCGCATTCTTTGGGTTTTAAACTATCAGGTAAAACAAATAATCTGAAGACGCACCTCGTTCAGTGTCTCAACTCCACATGCTGGAGGAAATGACTTTATATACACAAACAGAAAAAAGTCAGCGTGGAGCTAAATCTTTGTTCTATCTTTTGCAGAGGGCACCGCAACCTTCATCGCAAAGATCGGAGGTGACCCGATCCCAAGTGTGAAGTGGATGAAGGGCAAGTGGAGGCAGATCACTCCAGGCGGTCGCATCTCCGTCGAGCAGAAGGGCCGGGACGCCAAACTGGAGATCAGGGAGGTGACCAAGTCCGACTCCGGTCACTACAGATGCGTCGCCACTAACAAGCACGGAGAGATTGAGTGCAGCACTGAGATGGAGGTCACCAAAAAGGAGGAAGCAGAAGATCTTGGAGACCTGAGGACGAGGCTGAAGAAGTAAGATGTGTTTATTGTGCTGTACAATCAATTATGGTCCATTTATTTGAAGAAACAATAGAATGGAGGACAGGGAGATGGAGCTGTGGATATCCAAGAGAGATGGAATGATTTCTGAGATAAAGGTCCGGTTGACCAGAAGACACCGCTTCTGACTCTGTATTTAATTTCTGTGTAAGGACTCCCTCAAAGCAGAAGAGCCCCAAGAAAGAGGAAAAGATCGATATAGTGGAGCTGCTGAGAGGTCACGACCCCAAAGACTATGAGAGGATCCTGCGGGAACACGGAATCCATGACTACCGGGCCATCCTGCAGGCCATTGAGTTCCTGAAGAGGGAGAAGGAGATGGAGACTGGAAAAGTGGTGAGAGAAACGTCACTGATCCTGTTGAAAATAAACCTGCAGTGGTTTGGCTGAGTTACACTGAGACTGAGAAGTAAAAGGTAGGAGCCGTGCTGTGAGTCATACAAGACATTTTTATACTTCAGGAACTTGGTGACCTCAACTTCTAAGAACCCATAAGTTCTTGGATCTGCCCTTTGTTTGCCCTTCATTTCTCTTATTATGAAGTTTATATCTAACACATCCACC
Organism: Psettodes erumei; assembly: GCA_016785225.1. Taxonomy (NCBI): domain Eukaryota; kingdom Metazoa; phylum Chordata; class Actinopteri; order Pleuronectiformes; family Psettodidae; genus Psettodes; species Psettodes erumei. The sequence goes on from JAFBJZ010000957.1 coordinate 209,446, forward strand.
ATGATAAAGTGTAACAGCAGTGTTTCCTACTGTAGGAGCTGGAGCAGGTTGCTCAGGTTGAAGAGGAGGACATGGCCCAATTCATCCAGCAGCTGGAGGGACGCGTCGGCACAGAGGTACCACAACACCTCAACATCAGAACTGTATGTGTGGGGGAGGTCCTTCACACAAATATAGAGAAAATATAACACAAAACACAGAGAGGATCTGCAGAGCACATTTTGTTACAGTTCTTTTTTTATAGTTTTAATAGTTTTATCTTATTTATAACAAGACATCAACAAGTATATTAACAGATGAAGTGAATACCATTGTAAAAATGAGCCCACCAGAAGGTCTCAGGCACCGATGAAATAATCAAACTGATCATCCTCAGCCCGTCTCGGTCGTAGAGGACATCACCGACCAGACAACGGCCGAGAACCAGAGCGCCACTTTTGTGTGCCTGATCAAAATCAACTACCCGGAGATCACTCTGACCTGGTACAAGGGCACCCAGAAACTGGAAAGCAGCAACAAGTACGACATCAGCAGTGTGGGCGACCGCCATTATCTGAAGATCAACAACTGCCAGGTCAAAGATCAGGGCAACTACCGCGTAGTGTGTGGTCCTCACATCTCCAACGCCAAGCTCACCGTCACAGGTAGTGTGTGAATATTTAATCGTTCTGTCTGATGGACACTTGTCTGTATGTCTTTAATGTGTCCTCATGTCCCACTCCCTTTATTTTATTATCAGGAGCTGCTTACAAACCAGGTAAGTGCTGCGACTCCAGACTAACAAAACTCAGACTGACCTCTTTGAACCTGTAGAGTTGTGTGGCTTTTATTTTTGTGTACTGTTGATTTCTGTTGTTTGTTTCTGTGTTTGTCAATTTTAAAGAAGACTATAAACACTCCACACAGTTCTTATATATAAGTAACAACATCAAATCAACAAAATAATCAAAGTTGTAATCTTATAACTCTGGTCATCTGGTTGTAGCCGAGCAAATTCAGTTCACAAAATGCATCAGAAGCATCGAGGTCAATGAACGCCACGCTGCCACCTTCGAGTGTGAGTTGTCCTTCGACAACGCCACTGTCACATGGTACAAAGACTCATGGGAGCTTAAAGAGAGCACGAAATATAACTTCAGAACTGAGGGCCGACGGCACTTTATGACCATCCGCAACGTAACCGCAGAGGACGAAGGTTTGTTCACACGCAGAGAATATGTAGGAAAAATCATTTAAACGTCATGTTACTTTTTTTAAATGACTAACCAGGCACAGTTGTTGTTTCCTCCAGTATTATTAATTACATAGGGAAATGTGGCTGATAATTAAATCAAGTCAAGTGAAATTAGTCCCTCCATTGATCAATAACAGGCCATCCTGTCATAGCTGAACTCTGGAAGTGGACCAAGCTTTTGTAGTTGTACTGAGGCTGCTCAGTTAGACCTGTTTATCTATAGTTAGAGACAGGTTCATCACATATAAAGTGTTCTTTTTACCACTAATGTAATTTAACCAGAACTGGTAATTTTTCGACTCTGTCAGGCGTTTACTCTGTGATCGCTCGTCTGGAGCCGATGGGAGAAGCTCGGAGCACAGCTGAGCTTTACCTTTCAGGCAAAGGTCTGTACTTGTTAGCAGACAGAGAACATCACTGAAGTTATCATCAGGGCCATTTACAGCAGTTATAATAACATCCTATAACTTGTTCTTTCACAGACATTGGGTTAGGAAAGGTTCCTCAGGGTGAGTATTTTAAAAAGCAAATCCACAGAAAACTAACGACAGTAAAACTGAACATGTCTCCAGGACTTTAACTTCAGTCCAAACCAGTAAACAAAGAAACCAAATTTATAACACTTATTTACAATGTAATTCAAGTGACAGTGGATTGGTATCCTCAGATTCATGGTTCTTAATATAAAAGAACTTTAAAAAGTAGAAATAAACATTTTATTTGTATATTTGTTTATATTTTTACCATTTCATGAATTCACGAATAAAGGAAGAAATGTTAAGTTTTGCTGTCACAACACTTTTTTTAAAAAAAAAATATTTCTGTTAATTTCAGCATTAAGTGAAGTTTAATTTGTGGCTAAATCTTTAGACTTCCCAGACACGTCAGTTCAAGTGCCAGAGACAGTGTCTATGGTTGTTTCCAGAGGTGAGTCTGGGACAGTTTTAACTTAACTTTAACTCCTTAACTCCAGCTGGACTCAGCTCATTTCATTCATAAATATCTTTTTCTACCAAAAGATTCCTCTGAATTTTATCACCATGAAGAAAGAGCAGAAGGTAGAAACATTTCGTGAATTATTCTATTCTAAATTTATTCTAAAACACTAACTATCATCACTTACTGTCAACATTTTGCGTGAAGAATGTGTCTGCATTTCATCCATCTATAGTAACATAATGCCATTCCCATCTATCCTAAAATTTAACCATCTTTATCATCATCCTTTTTTTTAACCCTCCTCCAAAATAACTGTGGTCGCTTTGAACTCAATGAATATGAATTCAACCATCATCACTTCTAATAACTCAAGTACAACCTCAACATATGAAGTGTGCTGTAATAATATCGTAATAATTTACATTCAGTAACAATTTTAATAATATTCTGTGAATATGTTTCCAATGAAACTAAATGGGAACAAATGTACAGAAGAGGATGTGGAAAGAAATCAAGGTCTGGCAGTAATCTAAAAATCTGTATTAAAAAAATGTCACAAACTAAAGAATCTAAAAAGTAGGTTACAATTCTCCTATTTTATTTGAAATATGGATATTTGATTGATTTGAAATTAAAGTCTGACATAAAGGATTTTTTCAGAATTGAAATATAAAGCTCTAAATAGATAAATAGTCATTTAAAATCTGAATTTTTAAAGTAAAGTCAGTATTGTGAAACTTAACACAAGATTTAGAAATAAAAGTCTTGAGTCTAATGAGATTTCTGACCCATTTTTGAAGGACAAATTCTCCATGAAAACTACAAATATAAAAAGAAGTCAAACATTTAAAATCATAACTTTGAAATAAATGTATGAAATCTGATTTCTGTGTCAAAGATGCCTGATCTTAATCACACAATTAACCACACTGAATCAAAATATTATGAAGGTTTGACATTTAAACAAACTGTTTAAATAAACACATTTTTAGATTGACAGAATAAGTAGGTGAATTCTGACTGTAGTCTGAACATGGAGTACAAAGTCAGAATTGTATTTTGAGATTAATCCCAGAATTTAAATAATTTTTTGATGTAATCCTCCTCTGTACAAATGTAAACTGTGCAGTAATGATTTATCCAAACACAGACGTCTCTAACAGTTGATTATCCTTTAATGGTCTACTGTAGCTTTTGAAAGTCTGACAGTTCAAGAAGAGGTTTGGTACTCCTCCTTCACAGGTATCAGCGTTATTCTGTTTTATGAAATAACTCCCTTCATCAACATAAAAACTGTCATCACCTTGTCTGTCTGTGTCTTTCACCATCTTTTTTTATCTTTATATGCTTGTCTGCTGTGTTCTTACCATTGTCTTCATGTTTCTCTTTGATTGTTAATGTTTTATTGTTTAAATCCCCTTCATTTCCTCTCTAATAACTTGGGATAATTCAAGGTAACAATCCTCATATGTCAGCATCATTTTTTTTAAGTTCACTTTTCTCTTTCACCAGAAGAGAAACAACCCGTTGAAGAGTTTGTTGGGAGGACTCAGTTCGGGGTAACAGAAGAAATCCCTGCAGGTATAATCGCTTTTTTAAAAAAAGGCAAACACGCTCATGGCTGTTCAACAAAGCTTGTCGTGCTAACGTAACTAAGCCACTGACGAGCGCTGCTGTTCTGCTGGGCCACCATGTTTGTCCATCTTCATGGTTTACTCATGAAGCATTTCAAAGCTGCTGCATATATAGAAGCTTATCTACCCTTAAAGGCTTAATGTTTTTACACTGGAGCTGTTTGTGTCTTAGATGATCTTTTGGTCTCATGTGGTCTACGTTCACGTTTTTTTCTCTTCGTCTTTTGTTTTTCCTGTTATTTACTCTTGTCACCCCGACTTACCTCTCTTGCGCTTGCATTAATCAAGAGCTCTTTGTTCAGTAAATGGCAGAAAGTACAGTACTGAGTAGAGCTTGGTCCTCATAATTTAAATGTTAACTGTCTTGCTCTTTAAAGTTCCTGAGGATTACAGGAGACCAGGGGAGAAACCCTCTGAGCCTGCAGCTCTGCCTTCAGCTCCAGTCAAAGGTATCTACAAATACCTCCTCTTATTTTTACCACTTACCTAAATCCTTCTATTTATGTTCCTTGTACTTTGTGTTGGAGTCGTTCATTTAAGTAGACTTTTCTTGTTCAGTTATATTGTTTGTTCCTTTCGTTGTTTATTTCTGTATCTCTCTTAAAGACCTACCAATAAAAAATCTTGACATTAGCATTTACTGTAGTCAGAAAACTGAAATCACTGATAATGTTTCAAAGTACCTGAAGTTAAGAAGCTGCCTGAGGTAACTGGTGCTGTTCCATCAGAGGGAGAGGAACCTAAAGCCCCAGCAGGTAAAATTTATAGTAGTAGAGTATTTTTTTTTTTAAATGTATTGTTTTATGTTTGTGCTTGTGGTCTTGCAGAGTCTTCACTGGCTCACATTCTTCCTTCTTAATGTAAAACATACAAAAAATAAGTGAAAACCTTTTCAAATGACATCAAACATTGCAAAAACATCAGTGAAACATTTGTAGTATATTTCATATGCATGGTAGATGTTACATTTTGGCATGTATCATGTGAATCTCATGTATATTTTGTTGTAAAAATCAGACATCTGACAATCTGATTTAAAATATAATTACTTTATAGCTTTAAAATTATTAAGGTTTTTGTTAATTTTATACAGTATATACAGTTTCTTCTGTGGATATTGAATTTTTATTTTACCATACCAATTTACAATACAATACTAATTTTATGACATTAGTAGGGGTATGACATGTTACTCTTTGTACACTAAAGACAAAATATCAAGGTGAAGTTCAAGTTAAGTATTTCTTTGCTGTTCTCCATGTTCTTACAATGCAAAAATAGCATTGGGTTCTTGGCCGTCTGTCTTTTAATTGTTTGGTTATCTGTGAGTCTGTTTGTTTTATACATTTCTGTGTTTTGTGTTGTCTCGTCTTTCTTTCATCCCCTAAAGTCTTAAAGCTGTGTGTGACTTTCCTGTTGACTCACAGTATTATTTTTCTGTTAACCTTGAAGAACCATCAGTATACACCAAACCAGAACCTGAACAAGAGATAGTTCCCAGAAAGGTCACTCCTGAACCTTATCAACCCAAGACAACAACAGCAGAGCCAAAAATTGTTCCTCCCAAGCCTAAAGTGTCATATCAGGAACCGGCAGCACCTGAGCCCAAAGTGGCCAAAATTAGGCCGGAACCCGAAGCACTGAAAGTAGAACCTGTCAAGAAAGCACCAGAAACTCCGAAACCAAGAGGTAAAGTAGCAAACACTGCTTTACTACTGTTGCACTGCAAATACATTGTGGTAAACAATGTGCCTTCCTTGTTTTGTTTCATGTTGTCGTGATCTACATGTGTTTTAACACGTTTCTGTAAATCTTAATTTAATAAGAATTATTTCACTGCTAACCTCTTGATCAGGATCTTTTAAAATCAATATTGTCTAATATATTTGTTACTGACCCAAGGCATATTTTTATGCACTAAATCTAGAAATTAACGTCATAGTTTTAGAGTAGAGATAGTGAACCTTATGCACTGTTCCTTGAATAACATCATAAATGTAGAGTAAAAATGGAAAACCTTTTAATGTTCTTCAAAGTGCCAGCTGTAGCCAAACCAGATGAAGCCATAGTTCAGCCAATTGCTGCCAGGATTACTCCACCAAAGACTCAAGATATTTTAGCACAAGGTATGGGAAAGAAAGTGTTTTTTCTTCATCTTTTAATATGTGTTCTTATGTGATTGGCTTGCTCGAATATAAATCAGTCTATATTATGTTGTATGTTCTCTGATTGTCTTTTTGTCATTCTTTGTCTTCTAAACACTCGTTAGAGTGGACTGCATTTTTAAAGCCATAGCTCTTACCAGGTTACTGAACATGCATTTATAATGTTCTTTAAAGTGCCAGAACCATCAAAGCCAGAAGAACCTGTAGTTCAGTTAACTGCAGCCAAGGTTACTCCTTCAACACTGGAGCATCTTCCAACTAAAGGTATTGAGAGTTGACCTTTAAATCTTCAATTTTATGCTGCAATCTCTCTCATGTCTTCTTTCGGATTTTGAATTCACTCGTTGAGAGTGTGTTCTTTAACTCCATGTTAGCCTTGATGATTATTATCTGAAGGCTGAACAACACATAATGTTCTCTTAAGTGCAAGATGTACCCAAACCAGAGGAACCTGCTGTTCAACCATATGCACCAAAGGTTACTCCACCAAAGGTTACTCCACCCAAGGCTGAAGTTGTTCCAACTAAAGGTACTGCAGAGATCTTCTTAATTGTTGCTTTGTTATGTGGGTGTCATTTGTCACGTTTGTGTTGTTTCTCATGATATAAATCTATTGCGTTTATATCCATTTCTGTTTTTTTTTTAACTGTTTTTAATTATCACATGTAATGTAAACTTTGTGAAATATCTTCCACAAAGATCTTTGAGCATGCTAAGCACTCGTTAGAGTGCGACTTTCAATTTTGGGTTTGTGTTTAAAAATAACAAGATCATCATCTTATGAATAAATGTTCCTCTAAGTTGTCTCAGAACCAAAGACACCTGAACCTTCAAGAAAACCGCATCTGCTGGCAGGTAAACCTGAGCCAGAAGCACCAAGGTATATCCCTGAAACCAAACCAGAGGAACCAAAGAAGGTTCTGGAAGAAAGAAAGCGGTTTGCTGAGGTGCCAGAGACAGTTCAAGAAGCATTAAAGAAGCTTCCAGAAGAGCCAGGAAAGGTTGTGGAGGAAACAAAGAGGGTTCATGAAGCCCAAAAGAAGATTCAAGAAATACCAAAGAAGGTTCCAGTGACACCAAAACAGATAATAGAAGAAATGAAGAGGTTTCCTGAAGTGCCAAAGATTCCAGAAACACCTCAGAAGGTCACTGAAGAACCAAAAAGGGTTGTGGAAGAAACAAAAGGTGTTCCCAAAGTGCGAAAGAAGATTCCAGAAACACCTAAGTTGGTTTCAGAAACACCAAAGCAGGTACCAGAAGAACCAAAAGAGTTTGTGGAAAAAATAAAGAAAGTTCCTGAAGTCCAAAAGGAAGTAATGGAAACACCAAAGAAGGTTCCAGAAGAACCCCAAAAGATTGTGATAGAAACAAAGAGGGTTCCTGAAACTTTAAAGAAAGTTCCAGAGGATACAAAGAGGATTGCAGAAGAAATAAAGAGAATTCCTGAAGCCCAGAAGAAAGTTCCAGAAGAACCCCAAAAGGTTATGATAGATGCACAGAGGGTTACTCAAACTCCAAAGACACTGAAAATGGTTCCAGAGTTACAAAAGAAGGTTCCAGGAGAAGTAAGGAAGGCTCCAGAGGCACACAAAATAGTTGCACAAGTACCAGCAGGACCAGAGACATGTCCTGATGTGCTGCACTTCCAAGCACCAACTCCACGACAAGATTTGGAAACACCAGTGCAAATTCCTCAGGCTAGAAAACCTCAACAGCAAGGTAGATATGTATGCAAACATGACAAGTTTGAACATCTTATTAACTAACCCTTACTCCTCTTGATCTTTTAACTCACTCCTAATATCTTTGATTCTGAGATACTTTTGCCAACTCTTTAGAAGTTTTGTCCTGATGTTTGTGCTGTCATGTGTGTTGACTGTTTGTTGCATCATATCAATTATCAAAACAGTTAAACAGAGGGAGATACCACAGGAATCAACACTGCTAGCTAAACCAAAACTGGAGGCAGTTGAACCCATCAAAGGTATGCTTAAACTTATAAATGTTTCTCAGGTATTCTGGATTCCCGATTAAATTTTTGCATAAACAAATTTTCTTGTAGTTTGACAAGTTGTATTTATTTGTCCCTGAAACCAGATGAGGTTATTCCTTCTGGAATAGTAGAAGTCCAGCAAAAGTCTAAAGCAATGCCACAGCAGAGAGGTAGTCATTCATAATACTTACAGTTTATCTGTAAAATGAAAATCACGGTAGAATATATATCACACTAAAATCTGTGTTTTTGTGTCTTGATGGTTTTTGTTTTGTGCTGTTTTTCTCTTGGCCACCGCTCCATGGTGCAAATCTTCAATCTTGGGTGATATCTTAAATATAACCCCAGTTCCCTTGAAGACTGATCTTGAGCAAATGGTAGTGGTTGAAGAGAGAAGGGATTCTTACCTGAAGAAGGATCATGGAGAAAGGATTTCTCGTGCAGCAGAAGTTGGACACAGACAAGAGGAAGTCAAGGTGTATGAAAGGAGGGTAAAGTCAGCTGTGAGAGAAGAAAGCACTTTGAAAGGGGAGATAAGAAAACAAATGGTTCTTGAAAAGGAAAAGCAGGTTTCTACATTGTACAGTGATGCTCAGCAGGTTGAAGATACTGAACCCCAAGAGGACACTGAGCCTGCCTACACAGAATATGAGCCTGATATACTGGAAGCCACTGAACCTTGTACTGAAGAAGAGTTTAATCTGGAGGAAGAAGCTACACACGAGAAAGAAGAAATGTCTTTGAGAACTGTTCTTCCACCTCAAAAGAAAGCTTCCTTTTTCCCATCAAAAAGAGAAATCACACCTACATCCAAAATGATTTATCCAGCGAAGAAAGAAGTTGCTGTTCCTGACACTGGATTCCAATCTGAAGAAGAGGTTTACAAGAGAACTGAAGAAATAAAACTCAAGAAAGCAACTCATACAGACCAGAAGGACATTTCTGAATCTTTTGTATCAGTAGCTCATGATGAAATTGAAGAAGCTGTCTTTCCAATGGATGATCTTGTTAAACCTAAAATCTCTGCTACAACTAAGATAGCCACACTACCAAAGTCTAGATTACCTAAAGATGTCACTCTTTTGAAGCAAGCTGACTCCCCTGAAGTTGAAGAAGCCGCATCTGAAAGAGCCATTTCTCCACCTCATAGAGAAACTGTTTCCCCACCATCTGAACGAGAGATCCCCAGAGTCCTTCCCAAAACCCCTCTTTCTCATCCTATGACAGTCATTCCTCTTAAGAAAGAAGCAATGCCGCCTAAGAGGATGAAGTCACCGAGGGAAGAAATCATAGAAATCACCAAAACTGCAGGAAAATTATATCATGAAGATATTGTACCTGCAGAGAAACCAGCTCCTGTGCCAGAAGAAACATCTTTTGAAGAACTTGTCCAAGCAACAAGAACTATCCCCGATAGTAGAAAAGTGTCAACTCCAGTTCAACCTCCTTTACATGAGAAAAAACTCTTTCTTGAGGAAGACAGGTCACTACCTGAAGAAATTAAATCAAAGAAGACCTCTCCTGCAATCCCCCAAGCAGTTTTTACTCCTGAAAAGGACTTTCCCACTGAAGAAATCAGCATATCTAAGAAACCTGTCGTGAAAGATAGGGTCACTCCAATTAAACAATCACGAGGTCCACCACAGAAAACACCTTTTCCCCCTGAGCAAGAAACTCTTCCACTTAAGAAACCTGCTTCTTATACACAAAAAGGAACTGCCCCTGAAGTTGATTACTCTGAGGAAGTGAGAACCACTGCAGCTAAACCTTCCCCAACCAGAGGCGGTACAATGAAGGCAACACAAGACATTGAACAACAAATTCTTCACAAAGGTATTCTTACTTGAGCTGGACAGGCTCACGGTCACCATTAGGTGAACTCCTCTTAAAAGAGATTTAACATCTTACATTTACTGTACTCACGCAGACTCAAATATCTTTTTCAATAACACCAAAAAAGGTAACACTAGCTGTTACAGTAACCCATGTCTGTTTATTGTCTGTAAAACATGTTTTCATGTTGTTACTTAACATGGTGCGCCATGCACTAAGGAACCTTCAATCTTCAGTCTATTAACCTCTTTCAGTATCTTCTATGCGTTTGTGCTGTTTATAGTAATCCATGTCTAAATCATCTTTTGTCGTAATAAGTCTTAATTGGCCATGTTGTTTTCTTGGTCATGAACTTGGCATCTTGTTTTCCCAAAGTGTCTCCTCCAGAGGAGAAGAAACCATCTGTACCTACACCAAAGCCTTCACCTGCTCCTCCTGCTCCTCCTGCTCCTGCAGAGAAAGTTGCTCCTTCTGCAGGTAGTCTGCTCAGTCCTTGTCTTTGCAGATATATCAAGAGTCAGTCATGCTGTTCTCTGTTTTGTTTTGTTTTGTTTTTGTTGTCCTCATTGTTTCGTCATGGTTAAACCAAACTTATTGTCTTCTTGGTCATGACCTTGGAATCTTGTATTCCAAAGTATCTCCCCCAGAGGAGAGGAAGCCGTCTGCACCAGCAGTAAAACCTCCACCTGCTGCTCCTGTAGAGAAAGTTGCTCCTTCTGCAGGTAGTCTGCTCAGATTGTATGTTCCTTGTCTTTGCGGATATATCAAGAGTCAGTCATGCTGTTTTCTGTTTTGCTCATTTGTTTTTGTTGTCCTCATTGTTTAGTCATGGTTAAACCAAACTTATTGTCTTCTTGGTCATGACCTTGGAATCTTGTATTCCCAAAGTATCTCCCCCAGAGGAGAGGAAGCCGTCTGCACCAGCAGTAAAACCTCCACCTCCTGCTCCTGTAGAGAAAGTTGCTCCTTCTGCAGGTAGTCTGCTCAGATTGTATGTTCCTTGTCTTTGCGGATATATCAAGAGTCAGTCATGCTGTTTTCTGTTTTGCCCATTTGTTTTTGTTGTCCTCATTGTTTAGTCATGGTTAAACCAAACTTATTGTCTTCTTGGTCATGACCTTGGAATCTTGTATTCCCAAAGTATCTCCCCCAGAGGAGAGGAAGCCATCGGCACCAGCAGTAAAACCTCCACCTCCTGCTCCTGTAGAGAAAGTTGCTCCTTCTGCAGGTAGTCTGCTCAGATTGTATGTTCCTTGTCTTTGCGGATATATCAAGAGTCAGTCATGCTGTTTTCTGTTTTGCCCATTTGTTTTTGTTGTCCTCATTGTTTAGTCATGGTTAAACCAAACTTATTGTCTTCTTGGTCATGACCTTGGAATCTTGTATTCCCAAAGTATCTCCCCCAGAGGAGAGGAAGCCGTCGGCACCAGCAGTAAAACCTCCACCTCCTGCTCCAGTAGAGAAAGTTGCTCCTTCTGCAGGTAGTCTGCTCAGAGTGTATGTTCCTTTTTCCTGACTTATTAAGAGACAGTCATGTTGTTTTCCCTTTTGCTTGTTTGTTTGTGTTGTCCTCATTGTTTCAGTTGTCTACATATTTTCCTGGTTTCAACTTTCCATGTTAGTGATCATGTTTAAACCAAACTTATTGTCTTCTTGGTCATGACCTTGGCATCTTGTATTCCCAAAGTATCTCCCCCAGAGGGGAAGAAACCATCTGCACCAGCAGTAAAACCTCCAACTCCTGCTCCTGCAGAGAAAGTTGCTCCACATGCAGGTAGTTTCTTCACTTGGTTTTGTATGTTGGTGTAAGCTTGATGTATATCTGTCTACTCTTATGTTTTCTTTGCTGGCAGATCAGGTATCTTTTTCTTTTTGTCTCACTTGCTACAGTGCTGCGTCCCCAGTCTTTCATTGTTTTAGTGCATCTGTCTATTCCTTGATTGACCATGTTTTTGTCTTGGTCACAATCTTGGCATCTTGTATTTTTTAAGTGTCTCCTCCGGAAGAGAAGAAACCGACTGCAGCAGTAGCTCCTGCTGCTCCTGCTGCTCCTGCTGCTCCTGCAGCCAAAGCAGCGCCTCCTACAGGTAGTTTTTTCACTTTGTTTGGTTGTACTTAAACACTGTCCTTTGTTTGTGTGACTTTGTTTTCTAAAATATATATTCTCTCCAGTGGCTGGTTCTGTTTCTGTTATACATTTCTGTCTGAGCTGTCTCTCTCATTTGTTTGTTTTATCCACATGCACTTTTCTTCTTTTTTAACATCTTTAATCTGTCCTCTGTCTGATTTAATGTGTTGTCACTTTCATATCTTGTGTCTTCTTGGTCATGACTTCTGGTATTTTGCGCTCCTAAGTGTCTCCTCCAGTGGAAAAGAAACCATCACCACCAACACCAAAGCCTCCAGCAGAAAAAGTTGTTCCTTCCACAGGTAGTTTCTTCTGTTTGTTATCCATGTGTTGTTTAAATCCTTTTGTGTCCCACCATAAAGAAATCTGTTGAATTAACAACAGTCTGAATTCTTTAATTTTACTGTTTTGTTGGAGTATGTCAGTTGTGTCTTTTTTGCCAGCTCTTTGCCAGTGATTTAATCAAGTTGGCATTCTTGTAGCTCAACTTGCACCAGTGGAGAAGAAACCCACTCCGCCAACTGCAATGGCCAAACCCTCTCCTGTATCAGAGGGAATCTCTGCACCTGAAGGTAAAATCTCTGTTGTAACCTTCACTTATGCTGCTCTACATGTTGATGTTTGTCTTTTTCTTATGTGACATCTTCAGTCTTCCTACAAAGCAACATGAGCTTTGATTTAAAAAACACTTTTGTTGTCTAAATCTCTTGGTCGGATGTTTGTTTTACACTAAAACCCATTTTCTGTTCTATATTCCAATCCTTTAATATTCTCAGTCTCTGCCGAATGAGGCCAAATAACCTTATGTATTTTTAAAAAAAATTTAAAATGTCTCTTGGTGCATTTAGAGTTACTTAACTTTGTACACTCACAATTACAAAGAATCCTGTTGAACATCTGATAAAACCATTGATTTCACAGCTCACATTCAGAACCAAAGTGTTCTGGAAGCCAAAAATTAAGAACGGAAATCCATGCATCACTTTCTAAACTGTCTTCAAATGTCAATTAAAATGTCTTTGGTGTTGCCACTTTTTAATACTGATTGAATATACTTACACTGATCTTATTGAAATTCTTGCAGACATGGAACCAGTTTCAGCACCGGGACCAACTAAAGGTATAACAAATATTTGCCTCTTTATTTAGAAATGAAATGAATCTTAATTTATGTGTTTTTAGAAGAAGTAGAGTTTTACTTTATGTCTGTATGTAAATGTTATAAAAGCTGTATCTACTGCCCCAACCACAGTGCCACCTCTTAAGCAAAAGGGTAAGCTAACACCTGATTCACCTAAGCTGAGAAGTAAATTCATCAGAACACCCACAGAGAAGGAACCACAACCAACGGTCATCAAGCTGAAGAAGATTCCAGTGAAATCGCCAGAGCCTGAGAAACAAGTTGTAACTCATACAGCTGAAGTGACAAGGCATCAGGATCCAGAACTAATGGTTCGTGGACTTCATGATAGAGAAGATAGAGAGATAATAACACTCGGAAGAACTGAACGAGTCTTCACAGCAGAGGAGGACATTGCTCAGTTAGGCCATTTCGAAGAAGTTGAAAGGGTTACAGTTGTTCAAAAAACAGAGGGAGAAGGTTGGACAAGAACCCCAAAACCTGAGAGAGAGGAGGAACCTGAGGCACCAAGTGTAGATAAGAAGAAAATATCTAAACTGCCAAAGGAAGATGAACAGAAAGACTCAGTTAAACTAAAACCATTTGAAACTTTAGGTAAACCAGAAGAAGAATCGCAAAAAATCAAACTAAAAAAGGTGCCAACCAAGCCCAAAGAACCTGAGAAGAAAATCACAACTCATACAGTTGATGTCATCAGACATCATGATGCGGAAATAACAGTTCAGAAGCTTCGGGATAGAGAGGATCAAGAGGTAATAATGCTGGGCAGAACTGAACGAGTCTTCACTGCAGCTGTAGAAGCACCTGAACTGGAATCCATGGAGGAACCTGAAAAGCTAGAGGAAGAAGATGAGAAATCAAGATGGATAAGAACCCCTAAAGCACAGAAAGATGAAGAACCTGACCCCGATTTAACAAAAAAGAAAATAAAGAAATTGCCAAAGAAAGAGGATGAGCCAGAAGCAGTCGTACTAAAACCATTTGAAAAGCCTCAGAAACCTGAAGCAGTCGAGCCTTCAAAAGCTGAGAAGGAAGGTGAAGCAAAGACAGATACTGAGCACACTCCATTCAAGAGAGCTGACGTGCCACAGAGAGATGAACCCTATGCTGCTATAAAACACAGAAAAGATGAAGCTGATGAGGCCATTCACGATGTCAGCAAAGACCAGGCAGAGATCCCACAGCAGAAAAAGGTCGATCAAGTACGTAAGAGTAAGGAGCCTTCAGCTGCTGAGAAGCTTAGTGGAAAACCTAAAATGATTTCCACACCGGACAAAGAGAAAGAACAGGTTGGGTTGAAGCCTTTCACCAAAGTTGCTGAGCCTAAAGAAAAGCCAGAAAAAACACCTGAAGTGGAGAAAAAGATGCCCAGTCAAACTTCAAGAGAAGAAACTCCAAAAGAGCTGAAAGAACAGCAGCTAAAAGCAGTTCAAAAGTCACCAACACCCAAAAAAGAGGATGATAAACCTCAGGAGAAAGAAGAAACAGCTATTACACCCAAGAAGCCCAGTCCACCAGGAAAGAAGGAGGTGATCCAACCAAAAGAAGCAAGGAAAGAGCCCCTAGAAAAACCAGCAGACATATTAAAAAAAGGTATTGAACTCAAAAAGACCCCATCGCCTCGAGTCAGTAAAGACAAGGTAGAAGAAGAAAAGGCTTTCAAACCTATTGAGCGGCTGAAGAAGGTTGAGCTTAAAAAGACACCATCACCAACAGCTGAAAAGCCAAAGCCAAAGGAAGTGGAACAAGTCCCCATTGAGAAGAAGCCAAGTGCTGAAAAAGTAAAAAGGATTCCTAAAACTGTTTCACCAAAAGACTCAACTGAAGCTGTGACACTCAAAAAGGTCCCAAAGAAGCCATCACCAGAGGAGGTTTCAGAAAAGGAGATGCCAGGTAAAGAGAAAACTCCCCTGGTCCCAAAGAAGCCATCACCAGAGGAGGTTTCAGAAAAGGAGATGCCACGTAAGGAGAAAACTCCACTGGTTCCAAAGAAGCCATCACCAGAGGAGGTTTCAAAAACAGAGAAGCCAGCTAAAGGGAGAATTCCCCTGGTGAAGGAGGTCTCTCCTGGAGCTGTGCAGATGAAGAAGGTGCCCACCCAGCCAGAGGAGGTGGTGTCTGAAGAGGAACCAGAAGAAATGGAGGGCGAGGAGGAAGAGGAGGCCTGGGGCTGGGAACTTGTTCCTCCAGAGGACTGGGAAGGTGAAGTGGTTGATGGGGCAATGGAGGTTCCGGGCATGCCTGGCGGTAAACGAGGTGAGACGGAGGCCAAAAAACTCTCCCATGCGATGACTCTGGAGTCCTCCCATCCCATCTAAGACAACTGACCTCATCACCTCCACATTTAATCTCTTGAGCCATTTGTCTTCCTACAGCTCATGTCTTCACCTTTCTCCATCCATCTGTCCATCTGTAATGTTCATACGTGATCTACCTCATAAAGTCTGTCATCAAATGTGTCTTCCACATCAATCATTCATTGTTTGTCTTCATGTCATTTACTACTTAATGCCCCCCTGATCATCTTGTCCCATTGTTTATCCCTTTGTCCAACATTCCATCTTTATCCTCTACATCGTGTGCTGTCCCTTTAGTGCTCTGTAAAAAAAACCTCTCTTTTATTGATCATGTTTGCTGTTAGCAATGCTTAAATCTTTCTCTTGGTTTCTGCTGGAAAAATGTTCATCCACTTGGAGCCTCTGCAGAGAAATGTAAAGCTCATCTTATTCTTTCTTGTCCAGAGGGGAAACCAACGGAGGAGCCACCGAGAGGCAGAGGCCGAGGATTTGGGGGTGAGAATACATTGACTGTAGACCTCATGTGTTCTGACAGTACTGTTTGTGGAAATATCACTCACGTTGTTCACAATAGTCCTTAAGTTGTTTTTTTGCATTGAACTTGAATCTCAAACCCCTAGCTGTCTGGTACTAAGTGTCTGCAACACTTCTGTCAAGCACTAGAAGATTAGCTATCTTGTTGCTTTGTTCTTTAATCAGATATTTACATGTAACTTGAATACAAAGATACTTTAACGTCTTTTTCAAGATTCACATTTTTATTTGCTGGAAATGTCTGTTTTGTAGTTATATGTGTGATTTGTTGTCTGTTTTTTGACAATCCTGTTTGAAGCTCATAAAGAGTGGCTGCAGGATTCTTGAGTCTCAACAGAATCTTATATTTTGTGCTCCTCTAACACGAGAAACTTCGAACAGAATTTTATTTAATGCGAGATGATGTAGACTTAGTGGTCTAATTCACAGTAGGCACAAAATCTTTAAAGTATCTCATTTTCCTACATCTGATTCTTCTCTCTTTTTGTTTTTGTTTCTGGTGTTGCAGCAAGACAAACCCCGTCACCCGGTGACGGTGGTAGGGGCCGGGACCTGAGACCTGGTGGAAAAGGCCCGTCACCCCCAGAGGAGCCCTTCGGAGGCTTCAAGCTCAAAGCCGTCCCTCTGAAGTTCATCAAAAAGCTGCAGGATATTGTGCTGACAGAGGCCGAGTCCATCGGCTCGTCTGCCATGTTCGAGTGTCAGATCTCGCCCTCCACTGCCATCACTTCCTGGATGAAAGACGGCAGCAACCTGCGCGAGGGTCCCAAGCACAAGTTCACTTCTGATGGCAAAGATCGCAAATTGAACATTATTGACGTCCAACTGTCTGACACCGGTGAATACACTTGTGTGGCCAAAAACGCCGGCAAGGAAATCACATGCACCGCCAAGCTCATTGTTGAAGGTAACCCAAGAAGGTTTTTTTATCCAACATTAAGAATCAGTGTATTTAAGACTGACTTATTTTTCTATTTGAAAAAACAAGTTTTTTTGTGGGCATCAAAAAGTACACAAACTCAGGTTTGGAAGAATTTCAAATGACACCAACACTGTATTCTTCTTCAATATCAGTTTGTTTGAATAAAGTTATGTCTCTTTGCAGAGCTGCCCGTGAAATGGGTGAAGGAACTGGAACCAGAGACCACATGTATGAAGGGTCAGCCCATGTACATGACCTGTGAGCTCAACAAAGAGAGAGATGTGATCTGGAAGCGTAATGGCAGCATCCTGAAGGCGCAGGCAGGAAGAGTGGCCATCAACATAATTGGTTTGCAGCATGCTGTGACCATTCAGAACTCCAACGATGAAGACGCCGGTGTCTACACGTGTGAGGTGGCTGGACAGGAAACTGTGAAGACCACAACCAACGTCAAAGTGATGGGTAAGACAAGCTGACCCGTTGATAGTTATCTAGCCACTGATATTGTTTTGAATCAATATTTGTGGAGCATAAATGACATGTTGTCAGCAATCGGATTAAGGAAATATCAAAAATAAAACACTGTCCATAAAACATTCTCATTGCCTGTTGAAGATGTAGGTTTATAAGTTTAAAGAAATCCAAAGTTGAAGTTCCTCTTAGACCCTCAGGTTTGCTGTTATTGTAGCTTGCAGCATGAAAAACAAAAATGAACCAGCCCAGTGTCTGGGATGTCTGATGTCTGATGCTGACCTCATGCCATTTGTCCTCAGAAATCATCAAAGACTGGCTGGTGAAGCCTCTGAGAGACCAGCATGTGAAACCGAAGGCCAAGGCCACGTTCAAGTGTGAGCTCTTCAAGGACACTCCCAACTGGAAGTGGTTCAAAGGAGATGAGGAGCTCACTCCCTCCGATAAGGTCGAGATCACCAAGGACGGTAAGGACATGACGCTGACCATCAACAACTGCCAGCCCAACGACGTGTCAGACTACACCATCGAGGTGGAGGATCGCAGATACACGGCAAAACTGACACTCGGAGGTGGGTATGGGTCTGCGCAGCGAGATCACGAGACTTGCATCTGAATGGCTTAAGTTTAAAAGCGTACCTTCGATTTCAGAGCGTGAGGCAGAGATCCTGAAGCCTCTCTCCAGCGTGGAGGTGGTGGAGAAGGAGGAGGCCAACTTCGACACCGAAATATCTGAGGATGACGTTGCTGGTGAATGGAAACTCAGAGGCCAGGTGCTGACCCGATCTCCGGTAAGACTTTGACAACACCTTGTCTCAGAGTGAACCGATCCCAACCGAGCAGCTGAGAAACGCTGCAGCACAATACTTCAGATTTAATGTGCTTCAAACTTCTCTGATGGTTTTGCTTCTAAAACTGAAAATGTGTCGTTGTGTTTCAGACCTGCGACATCAAAACTGAGGGCGGGAAGCGTTTCCTCACGCTGAAGAACGTCCAGATGGATCAGGCTGGGGAAGTGTCATACCAGGCTCTGAACGCCGTCACCAGTGCAATGCTCACTGTTAAAGGTACAAACCTGCCAAAAAAACAAACCTTTCCTTGTGTTGTGTTGCCTGTTGTCAGCTGCTGCATTTGTGGGTCTAAGGAAACTGAGGAATTGCAGAAGGGAAACGGTAAGAGAAGTGACGGCCGAGTTTGTGTCTGTGAATAACTGGTCAATTGTTCGCACCTCCCAGAAATCGAAATGGGCTTTGTTGAGCCGCTGAAGGACCTTTCTGTGCCTGAAAAGAAACAGGCTAAGTTTGAATGCACCGTCACCAAGGACGTGCCAAAGGTCATGTGGTTCAGGGGGGCGGAGATCATCACCCCGAGTCCTAAGTATGAAATCATTGATGATGGGAAGAAACACATGCTGATCATAAACAGCTGTGAGTTTGAGGACGAGGCTCAGTACACGATTGAAGTGCTGGGCCTGAAATCGAGCGCTCAGCTGACAGTGGAAGGTAAGTGGCGGACAGACCCCCGGCTACATGTTGCTCACGTGCTGTCATTGGGTGTTTGTGGCTTTAAAGCAGCAACATGTTTGTGTGCACTGACCTGATGTATTCCAGGCATGAGGCTGAAATTCATGCAACCGCTCGAGGACCAAACGGTCAAAGAAGGTAACACGGCACGTTTCGAGCTCGAGCTGACTCACGAGAACGTGCCAGTGGTTTGGTACCGAAATGAAGTCAAGCTCCACGTGAGCCGCACCGTGCTCACGCACGTGGACGGAAAGAGACACACTCTAGAAATGAGGATGTTGTCTCTAGACGACACCTGCCAGGTTAAGGCAGAGGCCAGAGGAATTTACTCCATGGCTAAACTGACCGTTATAGGTAACGACTCACTTTCCTTATCCCACCTTTTCTCTGTCTCTCACAGCAGTGATGTCATTAAAACCAGGTTACAAACATCAAGTTCATGTGTGACATTATTCATTTCTTTGGGTTCTTTCAAAACTGCGTTGGATCTTTATGATTGTTGTGATTGCTGGATAAATACGACTTGGCTTTGCTGTAACTGAGAAAACACAGAACATTCCCTCTCCGCCTGGCGGCACACAACTGTCTCCATTACTGATTAAACCAGAATTATCTTTTTAATGCAAAAATAATAATAACATGAATATTATCAGTCTGCTTCATCTGCCCTTGTACTGTTTATGGTACTAAGACTGTAAAGTGAAGTGCCTGACTCCTGGTCCTGGTTCTGTTCCAGAGGGTGATGCCATCTTCGTGGTGAAGCTGCAGGACTACACGGCCACAGAGAAAGATGAGGTGACCATGGACTGCGAGCTGAGCAAAGACGTCCCCGTCCTCTGGTACCATAACGAGAAGGAGATCATCGCCTCCAAGACAGTGGTCATGAGGTCCGAGGCCACCCGCAGGACTCTGGTCCTGAAGAGAGTGGAACAGAGTGATAAAGGGAAATACGTATGTGACTGTGGAACAGATAAGACCTCAGCCAACATCAACATCGAAGGTAAACGTGACAGAAGTAATGATGGGTTTTCTGCAGGGCTGAACTGGTTCTTATTTATGTTTGGGTCTCAGGTCTGAGGAAACTTAAACATTTGATTAAATTGAGACATCTGAGCGAAAGATGTTTGATATCGTCCGGGCCCTAATCCTCTTTGATTTCTATGTGAAAAACTTTCATATTCTTCGGTTCTCCAGCACGCGACATCCGGGTCGTTCGGCCAATTTATGGCGTCGAGCTGTTTGATGGAGAGACGGCTCGTTTCGAGGTGGAGATCTCTGAGGATGACGTCCACGGCCAATGGAAACTGAACGGAGAAGTCCTCAGCCCGTCCTCTGTGAGCACTTTCTCTTGTCTCGACATTTATCCCACGCTTCGTCCTTGTGTTGATTTGTGATTAACGGCTGCTCATCATGTCATGTGACAGGACGTTGACATAATCGAGGAGGGAGGCAAACACACGCTGATTCTGTACAACTGTAAGGTCGCCATGACCGGCGAGGTGGCATACACCGCCGCTAACGCCAAGTGTTCTGCTAACCTGAAGGTCAAAGGTGAACCACACCCCCTTCTGTTTCTTTCAGATTTGATTGGAAAAATGTGGTTTAATACTCTAAAATGAAACTTGTTCAGGTTCGTCAGTGTTTCGTAGTTTCTGGAAACACTAGGCTGAATGAATGAAATGTTTTCAGACGCAGAAACAGACCAAACTTAGTTTGATTTAATTCCAACTTTCAAACACTCATCCGCCGTTTTCCTCCAGAACTTCCGCTGAACTTCCTGACACCGCTAGGCGATGTTCAGGTGTACGAGAAGGATGAGGCGAGATTCGAGGTTGAGGTGTCGAGAGCCCCAAAGAGTTTCCGCTGGCTGAAAGGTTCGCAAGAACTGGAGAGCGACGAAAAGTACGAGATGATCCAGGAGGGACACATGTATGTTCTGCGGATCCAATCCGCCGCCTACGACGATGAAGCCAAGTACATGTTTGAGGCTGAGGACAAGAGGACAACTGGCAAACTCATCATACAGGGTAACTTTAACTTCTATTTTAAAGTTATCACTTATCACCGGACATGAAAAGCTGTAAGATGTGTGACTGCTTTCCTGTGGCAGGTATTCGTCTGGAGTTTGTCAAGCCGATCAAGGATGTGACCGTGAAGGAGCGCGAAACGGCCGAATTCAGCGTCGAACTCTCCCACGATAAGATCCCAGTGATCTGGTACAAAAACGACATCCGTTTGCATCCCAGCAAAGTGGTGCACATGTCGGACCAGGGGAAGATCCACATGCTGGCCTTCAAGGAAGTCACCATCGATGACACCTCCATGATTAAAGTGGAGGCCATGGACAAGGCCGTGACCGCCATGCTCACTGTCATTGGTCAGAATCACAACACGAACAAAGATTTAATCATTTCTCAAAAGGTGGTTTCAAACTCTCTAACATGAAATCACATTGTTCCTCCGCAGAGGGCGACCTTTATTTCACCACCAAGCTGCAGAACTACACAGCCGTGGAGAAAGACGAGGTGAAGCTGGTCTGTGAACTGAGCAAGGCCGTCGCTGATGTCAAGTGGTTCAAGGACGGGAAGGAGATCACACCCTCCAAAAACATTGCCATCAGCACCGACGGCAAGAGGCGCATCCTGATGGTGAGGAAGGCGGAGAAGGCCAACATCGGCGCCTACACCTGCGACTGCGGCTCAGACAAAACTACTGCAAACCTCAATATCGAAGGTAAAACTGAAGTTTTGTCAAGAACAATACAGAAGCCACGTTGCATCTTCAGGTTTGTCAGTGACACAGATTTTGTTTCCCTGCAGAGCGCGACATCAAAGTTGTGCGTCCACTGTACAGTGTCGAGGTCACAGAGACAGAGACAGCCAAGTTTGAGACCGAGATCTCAGAGGAGGACGTCCACGGAAACTGGAAACTGAAGGGAGAAGCTGTGCACCAGTCTCCCGTGAGTCAGCCTTCACCCGTAAACGCCACCGTGTTTGACGGAGCGAAAGCTTCAACACGAGTCACCTGTCGCTGTTTTCTCTCAGGATGTGGAGATTAAAGAGGAAGGAACCAGACACATGCTGATCCTCTACAACGTCCGGATGGACATGGCAGGAGCCGTCGACTTTTCAGCGGCCAACGCTAAATCCAACGCTCAACTCAGAGTCAAAGGTAAGGGTGTTTACTTTGTTATTTTCATTATTATTATTTATTCATCAGAGCTGTTCAGCTCCTCAGGCTCCTGGGGATGAAGATTTTTCCACCTAGCTGACTCTAAAACAACAAATGTAATGTTTGTTTTCTGGATCAAACGCTCAGCAGTGAAAATTGTGCATACGTTGTAAAAATGATTTCAATGTTGATGACTCGTCTGCTTCAGAGAAACAGGCAGAAACTGCTGATGAACTCCTGTTTCAGACCTGCTCACTTCACATCTGAACCAAAGGCCACAGCTCAACAGGAAACTTTTTTCTGTCACATACCACAGTGTGGGGTCTCTGCCAGGCGTCAGCCAATCAGCTGCTCTGGTTATTTTGGACGTTTTTATCTAAAGTGACAAGCTGCTCTCTGATTGGATGAGCCGCGAGGCCACTTCTGCCGCTTCACGTGAAACGGGGGACAACCGGCTTTCGGTCAGGTCCCGCCGGTCCCTTCAAACATGTCTTCTTTCTCCTCAGCTCGGTCCATTGGCCTGATGCGTCCTCTGAAGGACGTGACGGTGACGGCCGGGGAGACGGCGACCTTTGAGTGCGAGCTGTCGTACGAGGGCATCGCGGTGGAGTGGTTCCTGGGAGGACAGAAGATGGATGCCAGTGACCGGGTGAGTCAAATCAGATTGTAGTATATTCTTTAATAATGGAAGTTGCCTCCAATCTTAACAGGTTCACAGTGAAGGGAACAGGAATAATAGTTTGGTTTCAGCATCCAGCTGAGAGCTCACACGTGTTTTTCATAATCGTTAAACTTCAGACACTGACTCTGAAAAGCTCAAATTAATTAATGCTGAAAACAGAATGAAACAATGACTGTGTGAACAAAAACATCTCAGTCAGAAAACAGGAGCCGTGATCACTTTAATGACATGACGTTTTCTCTTTTAGTTTCCTTTCTATCTTTAACAGTTCCAGTTAATGTTAGAATTCAGTGAAATGTTATTCTACAGATGAAACACATACAAATCAAATCAACTTTTTTTAACTTGGGAAAATCATTTAAATCTTTTCTGTTTTTGGAGAAAAGTCAGATGTGTTTGTTATAGTGTTGAGTCTCTGCACCAGTTAAAAATAAGTCGAGATAAGAGAACAGCTACTGTTATCTGTGTGTGTGTGTGTGTGTGTGTGTGTGTTTGTGTGAGTGTGTGTGTGGGGGGGGTGTCAGTTGAGTGAGCGATGTCAGGAGTCTGAACTGGAGAACATGAGTAAAAAAACAAGGCAGGAAAAGGTTCAAACAGATACTGAAGGGTCATCTGTGATCTATAATTAAATTCAAAAAAGTTAACTTTCATATATTCTATATTCATTCCAGGTAAAGTGACACATTTTAACTGATTGGATTATTACAACTTCTCGGTGATTAAAGTATCTGAGGAGAATATTTCCTAAAATCAGTCATAAAAGGATTTCCGATACAGAAACCTGTGAACGGTCTGTTCATTTGTACACTCGATACTTGGTTGATTTACTGCGTTAACTGTTCTTAAAGAACTAAACTTTGGAGCAAGGGAACATTTCCGATTATTCATGTGAAGGTGCCTCTGTCCCCGCAGGTGAAGACTCGAGTGGCTGGTCGGGTTCACACTCTGACCGTCAGAGATGTGAAGCTGTCAGAGGCCGGCGAGGTTAAACTGACCGCTAAAGACTTCCTGACTCAAGCTCAGCTCTTTGTCAGAGGTGAGACACGCCACGGACACTAAACACATCATATTACCTTTGAGCCTTTGAGACCACCTGACACGTAACCTCCACCTTCTCGTGCGCCTTCAGAACCAGCGGTGGAGTTCACAAAGCCGCTCGAGGACCAGACGGTGGAGGAGGAGGCCACCGCCACGCTTGAGTGCGAAGTCTCCAGGGAGAACGCAGAGGTCCGATGGTTCAGAGAAGGACAGGAAATAAGGAAGACCAAGAAGTACGACTTGATTGCCGATGGCCGCAAGAGAGCGCTGGTCATTCACAACTGCTCTCCGGACGACGCCAAGATGTACACATGTGATGCCAAAGAGTTCAAGACTTCCTGTTTCCTGGAGGTTACACGTAAGGACAAATCTTTATTTGACATACTGTACATACAGCTACCTTTTCTTGAAATATTTTACTGAAATGTTAAATAATCCACAGCTCCGTATGTGGAGTTCACAAAGCCTCTGCAGGACGTGGAGGTCAGAGAGAAGGAATCTGCCAAGTTTGAATGTGAAGTGTCCCGCGAGTCCGCAAAGGTGAGTCCACAACCGGTCAGAGCCAGATCGGTCTCTTCTACTGTAAATTTATAAATGGACGGACAATGTGAGAAAAACAAACTGACAAAGTCTTGTTACTTTTACGCCAGGTTCGTTGGTTCAAGGACGGCAGCGAAATAAGGAAAGGAAAGAAGTACGAGATCATTGCCAAGGGAGTCCAGAGGATCCTCATCGTCCACAAGTCGGTGTTTGATGATGAGGCTGAGTACGAGTGCGACGCCAGGACGTCCAAGACCTCTGGAATTCTCACTGTCATCGGTGAGCGATGCTCTCCTTGTTCCATTGTCACTGTAGTGGTGTAGGCAGGCAGGCGGCACTAACCGTGCTGCTTGTCTCCATCACAGAGGAGGCCGCCAGGTTCACCAAGAACCTGTCCAATGTGGAGGGGACGGAGACAGACAGCGTGAAGATGATCTGCGAGGTGTCGAAAGCCAGCGCCGAGGTCATCTGGTACCGCGGGGACGAGGAGCTGCCTGAGGGCGGCCGCTACGATCAGATCATGGACGGGCGCCGGAGGATCCTGATCATCCAGGACCTGAGGATGGAGGACGCCGGAGAGTACAACTGCAGGCTGAGTCCCACCGTCAAGACGTCCGCCACGCTCAAACTCAACGGTACCAAAAATCACAACGAGACATACGGTGTCACATGTTTGTAATAATTGGTCAGGATTAATCAGTTTCCTCTTATTAACCTAAAGAGAAAGGAAGCAGATTTGTCAAAAAAAACCTTTTGTTTCACTCATTTTTCTTCTTCTTCTTCTTCTTCTTCTTCTTCTTCTTATCCTTCTCCTCCTCCTTTTTCTGTCTAGAACTGGCGGCTGAGTTCATCGCCCGTCCTCAGAACCAGGAGGCGGTGGAGGGTGAGAAAGCCGAGTTCGCCTGCTCCGTCTCCAAGGAAACCTATGAGGTGAAATGGTTCAGAGGTGACAAGGAGATTGAAAGCGGAGACAAGTACATGATCATCAGTGAAGGAAAGAGAAGGGCTCTTATTGTGAAAAACTGTGAGCTGAAGGATGAGGGAGGCTACGTTGCTCACATTGGCAGCGTTAAGGCCTCAGCTGATCTGTATGTGATCGGTAAGACTTTTTATTTTCTTTTTCCAAATCTTCTGTTGGTTAATGTAGCACAAACGATTGACTCTAATGGGTCTGCATTTCATGGCAGAAAAACTGAGGATCATCACGCCGATCAAAGACACAGAGGTGAAGGAGGGAAGTGAGATCGTGTTCAACTGTGAGACGAACACGGAGGGAGCGAAGGCCAAGTGGCTGAAGAACGAGGAGACCATATTCGAGAGCAGCAAGTACATGATGGCCCAGAGGGACAACGTCTTCTCTCTGAGGATCAGAGATGCCCAGAAGGCCGACGAGTCCAGCTACACCGTCAGCCTGACCAATCACAGAGGAGAGCACGCCAAGTCCACTGCCAGCGCCAGAGTCGCAGGTAGATCACCTGCTCTTCCTAATTTTTTATTCCATTTCTTTTAGTAAGGTTGTTGGTTGTGAAGAAGAGGAACTGATTCGGTGTGTTCATCTGCTCTGACATTAACTAGTTAACGGGTCACAGACAACGTTAGAAAGATTCTCGTTCAGGACATGATCCCAGATGTGGTCAGTTTTGGAGTTTTGGTGTTGGCGGCTCAGTTCTCATATTTACTGGGTTAACATTCCAGGAACTCATTCCTTAAACACATTAACTAAAAAATTTAATTCAAAATTCAAGACACATTAGTTCACCTTTCAGATCTGAGTTGTTCTGTGTGGAATATTCAGTCTGTCTTCACCCTGCAACTCCACAGAGGAGAAGCTGAAGTTCCTGGAGCCCATCGAGGACATCGAGACCCAGGAGAAGAAGACCATCAGCTTCGTCTGTAAGGTGAACCGGCCTGAGGCGACAGTGAAGTGGATGAAGGCCGGCCAGGAGGTGACGCTCAGCAAACGCATCGTCTACAGAGCCGACGGCCTCAAGCACACCCTAACCATCAAGGACTGCGTCATGGACGACGAGGGAGAGTACAGCGCCGTGGTCGGTGATGACAAGTGCGCGGCCGAGCTGATCATCAGCGAGGCGCCGACGGACTTCACCGCGCAGCTCAGAGACCAGACCATCACTGAGTTTGAGGACGCCGAGTTCACCTGCAAGCTGAGCAAGGAGAAGGCTGTCGTCAAGTGGTACAGGGACGGACGAGAGATCAGACAAGGACCAAGGT
This sequence comes from Psettodes erumei, assembly GCA_016785225.1. Lineage (NCBI taxonomy): Eukaryota > Metazoa > Chordata > Actinopteri > Pleuronectiformes > Psettodidae > Psettodes > Psettodes erumei. The sequence goes on from JAFBJZ010000957.1 coordinate 235,923, forward strand.
ACCACGGACCAGTTCCACCAAAACCTTCAATACAATACACCTAAATTTAAAAAACACACGTTACGCCTTTTTGAGCTGATTTTGATATTTTACAACTTTTTTTAGTTTTTAAAACAATTTCAGTTAAATGGTGATGGTTTTCATCATGCCTTCATTTTGTGTTATTGCAGATATCACATGGAAAAAGAAGGCAAGACGTGCAGACTGATCATCAAGGTGTGCAGACCTGATGACGAATGTGAATATGCCTGTGGTGTGGATGAGAGGAGGACCCGAGCGAGACTCTTCGTTGAAGGTAAACTCTTCATTCCTTCTAAAATGTTTTCAAAAACCACAGAGGTGAAACGGATCTTCTCATGTGGTGGTGGTTTTCTGTCCCGCAGAGACTCCGGTTGAGATCGTCAGACCTCCTCAGGACATGTTCGAACCTCCAGGCTCGGATGTTGTTTTTGAGGTTGAGCTGAACAAGGACAGAGTGGAGGTGAAATGGATGAGGAACAACATGATCATTGTCCAGGGAGACAAATATCAGATGATTAGCGAAGGTAAAGTCCACAGACTGCAAGTCTGTGAGATCAGACCCCGAGACCAGGGAGAGTACCGGATCGTGGCCAAAGACAAGGATGCCCGAGCCAAGCTGGAACTGGCCGGTGAGTCAACAAGCACACATCGATTACTGTTGTGGTTGATTTATGGAGGCAGCCAGAGTCCAGTTTCCTGAGGAAGAGCTGAAAGTCGTGGAAATATTAGAGAGGACTTCATAACTGATCCATTTTATTGATTCAGTTCTTTTCGATATACTTGAGACACAAGAATAACACCAGTGCAGATCTGAGAGATATTGGATTTGCAAGTTTAGTACCAGTGTAATAAAAACGTCCTTACAATGCATTTCTAGATTTGTCTAAATGCACCGTTTGAAATTGTTCAGTCAGACTGCTGAAGGTTTACATGACTGAAATGTAAAACTAAAAATGACCTTCTCCTCTGCAGCTTCTCCCAAGATCAAAACCACTGACCAGAATCTGGTGACAGACGCCGGTAAACCCTTCATCATGAGCGTGCCCTACGATGCTTACCCTCGTGCCGACGCAGAGTGGTTCTTCGAGGGCGCCAGTCTGCCCGTCCAGAACATCGACACCTCTACTGACAAGACCGAGTACCGTCTTAAGAGCCCCAGCAAGGAGGACCAGGGCCGCTACAAAGTGGTCATCAAGAACAAGCATGGTGAAGGAGAGGCATTCATCAACCTGGATGTGATTGGTGAGTCGATCAATGATGGGGATTTGGATAATTTGAATCTGTATCTGTGGTATGTCTGTGGATGATGCTTTCAATATTTCACATTGGCTTTTTTTTTTTTTTTTAGATGTACCTGGATCTGTCAAGAACCTGAGAGTGGTCGATACTGCTGATGGTGAGGTCAGTTTGGCCTGGGAGGAGCCCGAGAGCGATGGCGGAAGCAAGATCATTGCGTACACTGTGGAAAGACGCGACGTGAAGCGTAAGACCTGGACTCTGGCAACGGATCGTGCTGATGCTCCAGAGTACTGTGTCAGTGGACTCCAGAAGGACTCCATGTACCTGTTCAGAGTCTGTGCCCGAAACAGAGTCGGCTGCGGACCCACTGTTGCCACTGAGGACGCTGTCCAGGCTAAGAGCAAGTTTGGTAAGCATCGCCCAAAGGACCTCACTCATGTTCACATCCCATCTCCACAGTCTAATCCAGATTAAATCCTTAATTTTTTTCTTTTCAACTATCAGATGTTCCTGATGCTCCAGAAAGTGTTGCAGTCGCCAATGTGAACCGGTTTGGTGCCACTGTCACCTGGGAGCCTCCCAAGTTCGACGGCGGCTCTGAGATTACCGCCTACGTGATCGAGCTTCGTGACAGGACCTCTGTGAGGTGGGAGGCAGCCATGGTCTGCGGCGCCAACGACCGCTCAGCCACGCTAAACGACGTGGTGGAGAACAAGGAATATATCTTCAGAGTCCGAGCTGAGAACAAGGCCGGCGTCGGAAGGCCCAGCGCTGCCACAAACCCAGTCAAGATCATGGATCCCATCGGTGAGTGAAAACCATCAGTTTGACTGTTTATATTCTAATTCCAGGAAAAGAAGATTATACAGTGTGATTTCACTGGGCAACTTGTGTTGTGACCTCAGAGAGGCCAAGCCCACCACTGAACCTGAACTTCAGCGACCAAATCAAGTCGGCGGTCACGCTGACATGGGAGACGCCCACCAGCAATGGCGGCAGCATGATCACCGGCTACATCATTGAGAAATGTGAAGAAGGCTCGGACAAGTGGCTTCGCTGCAACGCCAGGCTGTGCCCAGACCTTTCCTACCGTGTATGTAGTTTCCCAAAGAGTCGAACCTGTGTCAGATCACTCCTCCCGGTTCTGCACCGTCAGCCTTCAGTGGTTCATTGGACTGGTACTCTTCTGTTCTCTTTAGGTGTCTGGCTTGAAGCCTGGTCAGAAATATCTCTACAGAGTTTGTGCTGAGAATGCTGCCGGCGTCTCTGATCCAGCCGAACAACTTGGACCGCTGCTCGCTGACGACCCACACGGTACAGGATTAACAATGGAATCAACCACTGATTGATTAAGGAGGACTGGAAATCACTTTTGTGGCAAATACCTCAAAAGTAGAGCAGATAGTCCTCCATCTCCAAATGAACCCAAAACAAAACAAGGCACTCTGCATAAAGAATAACATTTCTGATAACACCTGTATTGTAAAGCCATTCAGCCCAATCTGAATTACTAAATCCTCAGTAAAAGAACATTGTCTCATTTCCTTATATAAAATTACACTGATCTTTTCAGGAAACTCTGTAACTCTTCAACTTACTGATCCTTGAATCAAAGAGTTCCAGGAATTTAATTTTTAATGTCATGGAACAGAAACAGTGGAAAAAAAACCCATTTTGTTTTCTTTGTTGATCAGGATTAAATATTGTCTCGTTGATTCCTCGTAAAGTATACCAGTTGGCAGTATAACCTTTTAACCATCTGAATGATGCTAAATTCTTCAACTTTTTTTTGTCCTTGGCAGTCGGTCCAACCTTTGACCTGAGCGCCTTTAGGAAGGGCCTGGAGGTGATCGTGCCTCATCCTCTGACCATCAGAGTCCCCATCACTGGATACCCGACCCCCACCGCCAAGTGGACCTTCGGAGAGAAGGAGCTGAGCACCGCCGACGAGCGTGTCTCCATGGTGACGAAGCCCACTTACACAGAGCTGACAGTCATGCCAAGCGTCCGTCCAGACAAAGGCATATACACCCTGCAGCTGGAAAACGATGTCTCTTCGGTCTCCGGAGAAATTGAGGTCAACGTCATTGGTAACAACATTTCCTCTGTTTCTTTGAAATGTCCTTCCATCAGCTATTCCACTTATCCTGTGAGGGTTGTGTGGGACTGGTACTAGTTGACTGGGATGATTGTCAGCCAAAAACTTTGAATGAATTTGTCATGGATGACTGGCAACCTTCTCAGGGTGTACTCAGCTCTGAATCCATGCTGGGTGAAGCTTCCAGTCATCCACCACCCTGAGCAGGAAAAACAAACTGGAAAAGAAATGGAAGGGACTTTCATTCAGAAGTTATTTTCTTATGTCCATCTTTGTGTTTTTTAAGTGTACGGTGCTGTTCTTCTCTGGTGCCTTTATTTTCCCAGCATGCCCCAGCGCTCCCAAGGACTTCAAAGTAGCGGAGGTGACCCGACAACACGTTCACCTGATGTGGGAGGCCCCAGAGCACGATGGAGGAAGTCCGGTCACTCACTACCAGATTGAGAAGAGAGAAGTGTCTCGCAAGACCTGGGCCAAGGTACGTCAGGTTCTCTACCTTTGTGATAGGGGGTTGAATCAGGACCTGAGGTTTAGGCTTAAACCTAAAACTGCAGCATTTCAGAACCATTGTGTTGATTTTTTTTCCAGGTGGCCACCGGCATCCTGGACCTGGAGTACACTGTAACAGATGTAATTGAAGGAAAGGAGTACCTGTTCAGTGTCACCGCCTGCAACAAGTGTGGACCCGGAGAGCCCGCCTACGTCGATGAGCCCGTGAACGTCTCGTCTCCTGCCAGTGAGTATTTCTTCACTCAGTCTGACCCTAATTAACTCCTCATCAGATCAGAGCTAAAAAGAAGAGCGTGTCTTCTTTGTGTTTAAGGAAACTTGGTTAAATTGGAGTTTGCACCTGTTAGAGATATTTTTTTACAAACATACAGAGTCTCATGTACATCATGTTTTATTTCTGCAGCTGTACCCGATCCTCCCGAGAACCTTAAGTGGCGTGATAAGAGTGCCAAGACAATCTTCCTCTCCTGGGAGCCTCCAAAGTATGATGGCGGTGCCCACATCAAAGGCTACGTGGTGGACAAGTGTCAGCGTGGTACTGACAAGTGGGAACCCTGTGGTGACCCCATCCCTGAACTGAAGTAAGTCTCAACGGTTTGTGAATGTGAGGTGCAATGGTTTCAGCAAAATCTGAGTGTGTCCTTGCTCAACAGTTACCTTTGTTGTTTTTGCGGTTAGGGTTAGTAAGTGTAGTAGTGTGTAATATGTGTTTGGTGCTCACAGGTTCCAGGTGACCGGCCTGACTGAAGGTCAGTGGTATGCCTACAGAGTCAGAGCTTTCAACAAGTTGGGAGCCAGCCGTCCCTGCAGGGCCACAGATGAGATCCAGGCCGTGGATGCTAGAGGTAGGCTGGCTGAGTCACAGTAAAGAGGTTTGGAGTAGGAATAAACAAATCCGGGATCTGGAGTACCACAGTTCTTTTGTATAATTTCGACAGAACCCCCAGAGATCCAGCTGGACGTGAAGCTGCTGGCTGGTCTGACTGCCAGAGCTGGTACCAAAATTGAGCTTCCCGCTGATGTCAAAGGAAAGCCTGATCCCAGGGTGAAGTGGACCAAGGCTGACCAGGTCCTGCGAGCCGACAACCGCATCGCCATCGATACCCAGCCAGGACACTCCAAGCTCTCCATTGCTGAAACCACCCGAGGAGACACTGCTACCTACATCATCGAGGCAGTCAACATCTGTGGACGTGCCACCGCCACTATTGATGTTAACATCCTCGGTACAGAGGCACATTCATTATCTAACCCATAATACCTATCCTGCTTTTCCTATATATTATATTTAGGAGGAAAGGCACATGCTAGCAGTTTCTTCTTTTTCATGAAATATTTGTTTCCTTTTTTCTTCTGCTTTCTTCATATGAATTATTGGATGGTTTGAGCAGTCAGGTGTAGCCTTCAAGTTCTGATTAGCTCTTGTTGGCAAGTCATCTCAAGTCAGACAATGAATCAAGTTCTTTTTCTGCTTGGTTAATAAGCTGAACAAGCCAAAGTAACTACATACTTAGTGTGCAGGAGATATGTTGTTGAATATCAAAAATACTAGACAAAAAGCTTGTCGTATCTAGCATTTTGTATCCTGGCTGCTGAGTCATGTTTTATCCACTCCTCTCCAGATAAACCTGGCCCTCCAGCTGCCCTTGATATCTCTGAGGTCACCAACGAGTCATGTCTCATGGCCTGGAACCCTCCCAGGGATGACGGTGGCTCGCCCATCACCAACTACATTGTGGAGAGTCGTCAAACGGACAAAGAGGAGTGGGTTAAGCTGTCAGCCACAGTCAAGCACACCACCTTCAAAGCCTGCAAGCTCATTGCTATGAAAGAGTACATCTTCAGGGTCAGCGCTGAGAACCAGTATGGCATCGGCGAGCCTGCAGAGCATGTACCAATCATTGCAAAGTATGCCTTTGGTAAGTTGTTTTACATCATTATCTAATTATCTGTCCAAAGTTGCCTCTTTTGAGCAGATGATGGACAAAGACAAATTATTCTCCGTTTCAGACCCCCCTGGTCCTCCAACCAGAGTCACTCCCTCTGAAATTGCTAAGGATGCCGTGACTCTTACCTGGTGCGAGCCAGATGAGGATGGCGGCAGTCCCATCACCGGATACTGGATCGAGAAGTTTGATCCAGAGAGTGACAAGTGGATCAGATGCAACAAGCTGCCTGTTAGGGACACAACCTTCAGGTGAATTATCACGTTGGCCAAGTTACAGGAACAGTGATGGGGTGAAGGATCTTTATTTGTTAAGAAATGGTAGAAATATTTTTTCTGACCGTGAGTCTGTGTGGCTTCAGGGTGAAGGGACTCCCCACCAAGAAGAAGTACCGCTTCCGTGTTCTGGCTGAGAATCTGGCTGGACCTGGAAAACCGAGCACAGAGACCGATCCCGTCCTTATCAAAGATCCCATCGGTATATCATGTCATTCAATACTGCTAGCCTGTGTACATTCAGTTGAAAACTGCTGTAATCAGTTTAAAGACTAAAGTTTAACTACTCTACTATCTGTCATCAGAGTAATAGGAATGAGAATATGAGTACTCTGATGATTCTAATGACCATACTCTTCTCCAGATCCTCCATGGGCTCCTGGTAAACCCGTTGTCAGGGACATCGCCAAGACCTCAGCAGTGGTGGCCTGGACCCGGCCAGAGCATGATGGTGGAGCTAAGATTGAAGGCTACATCATTGAGTTCCAAAAGGCTGGAAGCGAGGAGTGGATCCGGATCGCAGAGGACATTCCTCAGACTGAGCACCAGCTGCAGGGCCTAATTGAGAAGCAGGAGTACTCGTTCAGGGTTAAGGCCGTCAACAAGGCCGGCGAGAGCGAACCGAGTGAGCCAAGTGATCCTGTGGTCTGCAAGGAGAGACTTTGTAAGTTCAGCTAAGACTATCATCTTTTATGATGATAACCATTTGCCTCTGAGAATCGAGTTTCGAGATTCAGGTCCAGGATTGCTGCCAATACTCCTTGTTTCTGTTCCACAGACCCCCCGTCAGCGCCTCAATGGCTCGAGGTGACCAACATCACCAAGACCAACGCTGACCTAAAGTGGCAGGCTCCCAGCAGTGATGGAGGCTCACCCATCACCAACTACGTGGTGGAGAAGAGGGATGTGAGGCGGAAGGCTTGGCAGACTGTAGACACCACCATTAAAGAGCTCAAGTACACCGTGACTCCTCTCAACGAGGGATCGCTATACGTGTTCCGTGTTGCAGCTGAGAACGCCGTCGGGATGAGTGAATTCTGTGAACTGGAGGATGCTGTGCTCGCCAAGGACACTTTCAGTATGTTATCACCACTCTCTGAAACATGTTTTACAGCATCGATCAAAATTAATACCTGCATGACCCCTGATCCAGCGCATGTTAGCAGGACTTAAAACTTTCAATGGTATCTCAGTTTTAAGACCCCAAGCCAGACTTCAAAGAAAAGAAGCTGAAGACCACCTGTCCAGTATTTAAATTAATGTCTGCCATGTTCTCTGCAGCAACTCCTGGACCTCCTTATGCCCTGACCGTGGTGGAGGTCGCCAAGAGACATGTGGAGCTGAAATGGGAACCTCCCAAGAGCGATGGTGGAAGACCCATAACCAAGTAGGAATGTTGTAACTAGTAACTGAAATAAGATGATATTGAAGGAATGTTCTGTATATACAAAGTTTACTACAATATTATTCATATATGTATTATTTTATAAAGCAACAGAAGGGAGTGTAAATCCTATTCACAATTCATTCCGTGAAATAACTAAATTCCTAAACTCCAAAATTATTTAACAAGACAATCTCTCTTTGCTTCCAAGGTATGTGATTGAGAAAAAAGAGAAGGTTGGAACCCGTTGGCTGAAATGCTGCAAGACACCAGACAAACAGACTCAGTTCAAGGTGACAGATGTGGACGAAGGGTCAGAGGTTCAGTTCCAGGTCAGAGCTGAGAACGAGGCCGGAGTTGGAGATCCAAGCGAACCCACTGAGATCCTCACAATTGAGGATCCAACCAGTAAGTCACTATCAAATATTTGTAGGAAATGCAGGCATTTATTTTGTGTTCAGGATCATCATTTACTGATGGTTAGTGTTTGTCTACTAGTATTAGTATACAGCAGATGAATACAGAAAATCACATGCTGTATTTATAGCACATTCAGGAAGAATGCATTTCAGATATTTTAACAGATATCCACCACTCACAGGTGCTCCATCGCCTCCTCTTGATGTGGCCGTCGTCGATGCGAGCAGGGAGCATATCAACATCACCTGGAAGCCTCCGGCCAAGGACGGTGGCTGCCCTGTCACCGGCTACCATGTTGAGGTGGCAGAGGCCCGTCCAGAGCTGAAGTGGCTCAGGGTCAACAGCAGACCAATCAAGGAGCTCAAGTTCAAGATTGATGACGGAATCAAACCTGAGAAGAAGTACGTCATCAGAGTTCGTGCCATCAACTCTGTTGGCGTTAGCGATCCCTCCGAGATCTCCGACAAGGTCTTCACCAAAGATCCCGACTGTAAGCAGCCACAGTTCTCTGTTTATTAAGATAGGTCCAAACCAAAACACTGATAATTAACACTAATTAATATTCCTCTCCCCTGGTTTAAGGTGCTCCAACTATGGATTTGGAGGCACAGGATGTGGTTGTGGTTGAGGGCAAGAAGCTGCAACTGAACATCCCCTACAGGGCAATCCCAACACCCAAAATGGTCTGGCAGAAGGACACAGTGGAGTGTAAGGCCGATGACCGACTCTCCATGAGAGTCGAGATGAACAGCGCTCACTTGGAGCTACTCAAGTGCACACGTGCTGATGCTGGCGCCTATGCCATCACCCTGGAGAACAGTCTGGGAACTGCCACAGGAACGGTCAATGTGAAAGTAATAGGTCAGTTGGATTTAAAAGCAGTTGCAAACTATAATACCATGCTTTATCTCCTCCTAACCCTATTAAGTACCTTAACTTGCTATATGTCACTAAAACAGCAGTCATCCTCTAATACATTTCTTCCTGGACCCTGCAGGACTCCCTGGTCAGTGCAAAGAAATCACTTCCAGCGATGCCACCAAGAATTCCTGCAAGATCAGCTGGCAAGCCCCAGAGGATGATGGCGGTACCCCCATCGTCAGCTACACTCTGGAGCGCCGCGAGGCCTCCAAGAAGACCTACATGCCCGTCATGTCAGGAGAGAATGTCCTGACTTGCACTGTCAAAGACCTCTTTATCAACTGCGAGTACTACTTCAGAGTGAAGGCTGTCAACAAGGTCGGAGCCGGAGAATATCTGGAGCTACGCAACCCAGTTATCACAGAGGAAATAAAACGTAAGTCCTGTTTTCAGTTCCATAACATCAGAGCATTGATCTGTATTGTCATTGTGTGCATGTTAGCATTGTCATATTAGCATTTAGCTCAAGTACAGCTTGACTCAGCCAAGCTAGCGAAAACTCTCCAGTCTCATTCTGTACAAATGGCGCGTGGTACAGCGGTACTCTAGTATTATAGTGAACCTGGTGGTTTTTGCTGTGGGGACAGCTCAGACATTTGCTTATTTTGGCTAACATCATTTCCACAGAGAAACCAGACCCACCCATCCAGGTGGAGGCTAGCAACCCGACATCCAAGTCCATCACAGTCACATGGAAGGCTCCGGACTACGACGGCGGCTGTCCCATCCAGGGCTACATCGTGGAGAAGATGGAGAAGGACGGCGACCGCTATGAGAGGGTCACCCCAAGCCTGGTTCCCGGTTTCTCCTTTGTGGTGACGGGCCTGAAGGAGGACGTGGAGTATCAGTTCAGGGTCCGAGCCGAGAATGCTGCTGGAGTCAGTGAGCCGTCACGCAGCACACAGCTAATCAAGGCTGCAGACCCTGTCGGTACGAAAAGCTAAAAATGGTTTAAAATCATTCATCAATCGAGGAGCGTATTTAGCTTTAAACCTAGAAGACCTAGAAGACCTAGAAGAAGATCTAGTTAAATTTCAAACCTCTATCTCATTTTCAGAAAAACCAAAGGTCACTCTCCACCCTCGTGTGCAGTCTGGTCTGTGCGTTAAGAAGGGTGAGGAAATCCACATCGAGGCCTTCATCTCTGGGTCTCCATATCCCAAAGTCACCTGGCTGAGGAACGATGAGGATGTCACCAAAGAGCCAACCAAAAAGATTGTTCCTTTGGTGAAGAAGAGGAAAACCAAAGCCAAGGTTTGTGTCCTCACAGGGAATCTGACAGCCCTATTGCATTTCTACATATTTTTAAGATTAATTATACTTTCTGTTTTGGTCTCTCCAGGTTGCAGAACCAGAGGAGGAGTTTGTATCTCCAATGCGTGAGCGTCTGGGTCTGGATCAGACCAAGAAGGGCCAGTCTGCGGTGATGATCCGCGACGCAGTCAGAATTGACCACGGAACCTTCACCATCAAGGTGGAGAACACTCACGGTGTTGCCACCGCTTCCTGCATTGTCAATGTCCTCGGTAAGTCATCTATCTGTTATGACTTTCTGTCCCAGGACCTGAACCTGCAGCTGAGATGACCTCAGTTACTTTCAATGAGAGGAAATCTCTACATTAACAATTACAAACTCAGCTGCTGCAAATGACAGAGAAAATCAATTCTCCCACAGACAAACCTGGCCGTCCGATCAACATCACCTTTGATGAGATCAGAAACGACTCTGTCATCTGTAACTGGGAGCCTCCTGAAGATGACGGTGGCAGCGAGATCCTGAACTACATCCTGGAGAAGAGGGACAACAAGAACCACGACATCGGCTGGATTACCATCAGCTCCACCCTAACGACCACCAGCTGCCTTGTCACCAAGCTCATTGAAGGGAAGGAGTACATCTTCAGAGTCACCGCTGAGAACAAGTGTGGCTGCGGGCTGCCGGGCATCTCCGAGCCACTGGTTGCCCAGAACCAGTTCAGTAAGTAAAGGAAAATAAACCCGATAAAGAAGTACATGAAGCAAAATTGAGAGCTCCTGAGTCATCTGCTTTCAGTTTTCTTTGGCACCACCTGATGGTCATATTCAGAAGTACTCTATACTTCATAGCAATGAAGGCCCCAACCCTTTCCTCTTTCCATTAATGTATTAAGGGCGTTGAGTCACTCACTTTATTTCCACCCCCTTAGATCCTCCTGATGCTCCCAACACTCCCAGAGTCCACGAGGTGACAGCGAGTACCGCCCACATCTCCTGGCACGAGCCAAAGGACAACGGCAGCCCCATCCTGGGTTACTGGATTGAGAGGAAGGAGGTGAACAGCAAACACTGGACGCGAGTAAACCGAGCCCTCCTCAACTCCCTGGAGGTGAAGGTCACCGGCCTGATGGAGGGTCTCACCTACATCTTCAGAGTGTGTGCTGAGAACCTGGCCGGGCCCGGGCCCTTCAGTGAGCCCACTGACCGCATCGTCGCCATGGATGCCATCTGTAAGTTTTTATCAAATGCAGGAGCGAAAGGAAAGGAGGTGGCGAGCAGCAAAAGAGCTAATCCTTCTCACGTACACTCAACCTGTCCTTACTTTTATTTATAGTATCCTCTTATGGTCACATTTCTGATGAATCACAAACTTTTTTATCATGTTCATTTAAGTCTGTTTATTTCCTCCAAAATATGAAATATGTGTCTGCTCCCTCTTAGTGCCTCCTGGCCCCCCCACTCCATGGATTGTGGACACTGGAAAGGACTCAGTCATTGTGGCCTGGAAGCCCCCGCTGTACAATGGTGGAGGAGACATCTTGGGATACCATGTTGAGAAGGTACAGAAAATTAATATGGTAAACTCACTGGATTCTTGGACTTGAACTGAAATGTTACATTTGCAGTATCTGGTTTGTTGTTTGTCATTTCAGAAGAAGAGTTTCACTTAAGTTTACAACATTTAACTCCTCTTCTCTGCTCACAGGTTCTGGCTGGAGAGAAGACGTGGACTCGGAGCACAGAGTTCAGGTGTAAAGAGCTGACGTACACAGTGACAGGCCTGACTGAAGGAGCTGATTACTACATCCGTGTCATTGCCGTCAACGATGCTGGTCCCGGAGCTCCCGGAGTTACTGAACCCGTCACGGTCAAAGAGCCTCAGGGTGAGAACAGTTTGAGTAATGTTAATAGTTCTTACCTTCATGTATTTTAAGAGGATTTCTTTCTGCTATTAAGAAAAAAAAATGTTTGATTATTTTTCATAACTGCCTGAAAAAAGAAGTTGAAAACAAATTTCAGCACTTGTGCTTCACCCATCATGATGAATGATTCCCAGCTGATTATGAGATTTGATACTACAGTTCTCACTGTCTGCGTCATTCAGAATCTCCCGCTGTGGACTTTGATGATTCCGTGAAGAACGGCGTCTTCATCAAGGCAGGTGACCCTCTTAAACTTCCCGCCGTGGTGAAGGGCCGACCCCAGCCGGAGGTCAAGTGGGCCAAAGATGAGGCCGATATCGACAAAGAGAGGATGATCGTGGAGACAGAGGGCAAGCACAGCACTCTGTTCATCAAGACGGCCGTGAGGTCAGATCACGGAAAATACCAGATCACTGGTACCAACAGCAGTGGGACCAAGACCGCTGAGACCAGAGTGGATGTTATGGGTCAGTGTCACAGGAACACACCGCAGCATCCATTTGTACCCCAAATACCCAAAATCCCAGTCATACATGCTCAGGAATTGTTCAGCTTTCTGAAAAAGCAATCCTGATGTTGGTTTTAGAAACTTAAGAACCAATTGAAGATAAAGTGGCTCGTGCCCATGAACAAATCTCAGAAGATCACATTTGTAGTGTTTTCTTTCAGGGTTGTTGTGATCTTCACATTTTCGTCATATTAAAGTCACTTAAAGTCCCAAGTTTACACAAAACATCTTTGAATGATTTACAGTTTTTACTGGTCTGTGTTTCTGCAGACGTACCTGGGCCGGTGGTTGACCTGAAGACTGTCATGGTGACCAAGAAGAACATCACTCTCACCTGGTCCGACCCCTTGGACAATGGCGGCAGTGACATAGTTGGGTACGAGGTGCTGAGGAAGGATTCCAAGATGAAACTCTTCCGCCAGCCCATCGAGACGGCATCCTGTAAGTGTGATGTCCAGGGCCTGCTGGCTGGTGAGGAATACGACTTTAGGGTCATCGCCAGGAACAAGTACGGTGATGGAGCTCCAGCCGACCTGGGACCCATCTTGGCCGAAGATCCCAAAGGTAATCTCATAAAAATATGACCTGTTACCAATGTTAGCTGACATTTTGCAGACATTTCTAAGGCAGAATATCCAACTGACCAAACTTCCTGATGATGTTCCAGGTACTCCCTCTGCCCCTGAGAAGCTGCACTACACTGACAGAAGTAAGACCACCATCACTCTGGCCTGGCAGCCCCCTCGCACTGATGGCGGCAGCCCCATCAGAGGATACTATGTGGAGAAGATGAGGTCTGATGGCAACGAGTTTGAAGTGGCCAACCGCAAGATCTTCACTGAATGCTGCGGGACCATTGAGAACCTCTCGGAGAACCAGGAGTACGAATTCCGTGTCAAAGCTGTGAATGAGGTCGGGGACGGAGATCCATCCAAGCCAATCACCGCCAAGATCCAGGATGATGAAAGTATGAGACTCAGTCTTGAAATCTTAATGTTAAAATGATTTGTGCCTGATCAGACTGTCTAAGATCCAAAAGAGTGACAAAAGCAACAGATTAACAAGTGTTTGTTGTCCACAGTTGCTCCTGTTATTACAATCCTGAAGTTCTTCAAGAGCAACGCCATCATTGTGAGGAAAGGGGCGGCCATCGACATCCCAGCGGAGGTAAAGGGACTCCCTCTGCCGACAATCCAATGGATGAAGGACGGCGAGGTGATCGAGCAGCCTGATGGGGAGAAGATGACAATGGAGACTGAGGAGGTGGGCAGTGATTCATTAGATCATGGACTTCATACTTTTAATCCGTGTGGTCAAGAAATCCGTTGCTTTCACCATTCATCATAAAGCTCCTAATCACCCAGTACTTCGCTTGATCGGTTGTGAACTTGCTCACAAGTTTTTTCTTTTGACGACCAAATTTTATGGTTCTTTGTCTAATTAATAATTAATAACTCTGATGGCTACTGCTGGTTGCTACCCATTTCGTGCATCTCTCTTTTTAATTGTGCTTGAGTAGCATATGATATAAACTGAACCTCTCTAACTTTCAGATCAACCGGACAACTCTGACAACAAAGATTGCCATCCCAGAAACCGTTAGGCAGGACAAGGGCAGCTACAAGCTGGTGGCTGAGAACTGCTATGGCAAAGCTCAACATGTCATCAGAGTTGAGGTTCTTGGTAAGAATTTGTCTGACCCAAAAAATGTCAGGCTTTTAGTGTTAGGGTTATTGTTGTATATTTGTTAAAGTAAAATGTGAAATGTCTGAAAGTTCTTTACATCTCCACATAATGAACAACACATTAACCAAACCTGCCTTTTCAGACCGTCCTCTTCCTCCAAGAAACGTTGTGGTCTCAGACATCAAGGCCGATTCTTGCTACCTGACTTGGGAAGCCCCAGAGGACAACGGCGGCAGCGAGATCACCAACTACATTGTGGAGCGCAGAGACGCCAGCAAGAAGAAGTCCGACTTCGATGTTCTCACCATCAACCTCATTGACAGAAGATATGGGGTGAGTTTAGGCTGCCGGTGCAGAAAACTAAACTAAAGCTCACTGCATTGATTAATGATTGATTACTCACTGATTAAGTAAGTAATATTCAAATTAATAACAAATTTTAGATTGAGTATTTTTACAGTAAAGCTCCTCCAAAAAAATGTTTTCTAAACTCAACACTTTTGAAGAAACTAACAAAAAGAATTGTCTCTATTTTCCACGTAATCATTATCTTAAACTTCCAAAAATAATTTCTATCTTTAAAAAAACTCATTCTGCACCCTCAGGTCTACAAACTGGACCTGAACGGTACCTACCAGTTCAGGATTAAAGCTGAGAACAAGTACGGTGTCAGCGATGGCTGCGATTCAGAGAAAGTCCAGCTGAGGGATCCGTTCGGCCTCCCTGGACCACCACGTAACCCTAAAATCATTGCGGCCACATCAACCACCATGACTTTGACCTGGGATCCTCCTCTGGACAATGGTGGCTCCACCATCCAGGGATACTGGCTGGAGAAGAGGGAGCGTGGCGCTGTGTACTGGGGTCGTGTTAACAGGGCTCCAGTCACAAAACCAGCGGTGAGGGGCCTGCAGTACAACGTGCTCAGGCTCATCGAAGGAACAGAGTACCAGTTCAGGGTTGCAGCCTGCAACGCTGCAGGAGTCGGACCCCCCAGTGAAGCCACTGAGTGTCGCTTCGCCGTGGATCCATGCAGTGAGTGTTTTCTCTCTGTAGAAGCTTTATTCATCTGTTAAAAGTTTGCACACACACTGATCCCACTCTCACTGTGTTTAATATGTTTGAATTTATTCATGGTTTCACGGAGTGATCAATAGTGGTCAACAGAAAAAACGTCATGTGGTGTTCTGTATCAGTTCATCTCAGCAGTCACTGAAGATGTATAGCGTTTATACTGAGTGAATAATTGACGTGTCTGCAGTTGTGCAGCACAATGCTATAGAAGAAGGCTAGTAATTTCATAATAAAAAGACTGACCTTTGATCCCTCCGTGCTCCTCTCTTAGACCCTCCCAGCTCCCCTGGAAACCCTGAGGTTAAAGACAAGACCAAGAGCAGCGTCACTCTCAGCTGGACTCCACCGGACAAAGATGGGGGTAGCCCCCTCAAGGGTTACATCATTGAGGTCCATGAGGAGGGGTCTCCTGATTGGAGGAGGGTGAACCCTGCTGACAAGCTTCACCCATCCACAGAAATCACCGTGCCTGATCTAAAACAGGGCAAAAAGTGCAAGTTCAGGATCTTTGCTGTTAATGCCGCCGGCAACTCAGAGCCCGCTAAGACGGCCGACATCCTGGTCCAGGACATCCTGAGTAAGTGTGTCCATCAGCCACAGCAGCTTTAGTCCTGCTGACTGTCGGTGCTGCTGTTAATCAAGCCACTGTCCACTGGTTTTGATGAGTCTGTTAGCTGATAGAAATCAGATGTTGTTCACGCAGATCGATTCAAATCAAATGTTTGATAAAGATGTCCATCAAGGATCTATGTTAGCGCCCCTGCTATTTTATCTGAACACAGATAATGGGGTTAGGGTTAGACAAAAAACATCTAATTAGATTTTGAGTTTGTTCTGATTCTTTAAAAATATATAGGAGTGGAATAAAGTTCATATCAGTTTTTTCTGGTTTTAAAAGAGCTGTTCATGTTTGTTCTCCAGTCGAGCCGACTTTGTCTCTGGATGTGAGTGCTCACGACCTGATGAACTGCAGAGCAGGAACAACCATCAAGATTCCCGCCACCATCACTGGACGACCCATTCCCAAAGTCACCTGGACTTTCGACGGAACCGCTGAGACCGAGAAGAAGAACGAACTTCACACGCTGCCCGTCGACTCAGAGGTCAGACATCGACATGTAACACATAAAGAATCATAGATTAGTATTTAATTTTTGCTCTGTCAGTCAATGTAAGGCATTTGTTTTTAAGACTTTTAATGGCTTCAAAAGATCAATTATTTCATCGATCATTTAACATTTCAATTCATAAAAGTCACGCTATGCTGTTTTTCCTCAGATCCACTCCACCGACACAACCTCTGTGGTCGTGATCCCAGACAGCAAACTGAACCACAGTGGCCGGTACATCATCAACGCCGAGAGCCCCGCCGGGCACAAGGTGGTCAAAGTCAGAGTCACTGTGCTGGGTGCGTAAAGGAAACTCAACGATTTTATTCGTCATGCAGACTTTAGAATGTGTGGGGATCTGCAGAGACTTAATTTCTTGTTCTGTGGATCTGCAGACTTGCCCGGACCTCCTCGTGACCTGAAGGTGAGTGATGTGACAAGAGGAACCTGCAGACTCACCTGGAAAGCCCCAGAGTGTGACGGAGGAGACAGGGTCAAGAGCTACTTCATCGAGAAGAAGACAGTGGAGGGCAAAGCCTGGACAAAGGCATGACCACACACCCAGTTGTGTAGTTATTGAAAAGTAATACACTGGTGTTGCTCATGTGTAAAGTTGGACCCTGATCTTGTTGTTTCAGGTAAACCCAGCGTGTGCTGCTCAGTCGCTGGTGGTTCCAGACCTGATAGACGGTCAGGACTACCTGTTCCGCATCCGTGCTGAGAACCGCTTCGGGTTCAGCCCGTTCATTGAGACCATCCAGAGGACCAAAGCCAGAGATCCCATCCGTACGTTTCTTCTCTTTATCATTCTTTTAGAGATATTTTATCACTGTGACGAAATACACTGATCGTATCGAAAATAAAATAAGATTCAGGCTCAGAAATAAAACTGTTCATATCACAGTTTATCCTGATGTAATAAATTCATTGTAGTTTAAACTGAGTGTGTTTTATCATAAAGCAGTTACCAGTATGTGATCTGATACGTCTCGTGTCTCTTGCCATGTGACTGCAGATCCTCCTGATCCTCCAACAAGGCTGAAGATCCAGAATGTGAGGAAGGGCACTGTGACTCTGACCTGGAAGGCTCCGAAGAATGATGGCGGCTCCCCTGTAACCCACTACAGCGTGGACCTGCTTTGCTGGGATGCCAGTGGCACCCAGAAGGAGTCTTGGAGAAGGTAACACTTCAGCCAAGAGGTCTTCATCAGCCCACTTGGTTCCTAGTGATTGAGACTCAATCTGGGAACTGGCCAGGCCTGGTCCAAATTGTAATCTACTGCATTTTAGATCCATCTTTCTGACTTCTGAATTGAGTATGAGACCTTTGAATGTATGTTTTGAATACAAACCTTCTACTGAACAGATCCGGTTCTGTTCAATTCAGAATTAACCTGCGGTGACACTGTGTCCTCTTTCCTGCAGGTGTAACAGGAGAGACGTGGACACCACAAGTTTCAAGGTGGAGGACCTGACGGAGGGAGACGAGTATGAGTTCAGGGTGGTGGCATACAATGAGGCCGGAGCCAGCCGACCCTCATCAACCGCCGGACCCATCATCATCCAGGACCAGACCTGTAAGATCAAGACTGTATAGAGATATAGAGTTCAGTAGTAGTAGTAGTAGTAGTAGTCCCAAGACCAAACTATACTACAAATATTTGTTGCAGCATATCAAGGTTTTAGCAGACTTTAGGCTTCTAATCAATGATCTTGTGATCAATTATAACATTTGCTTTCTTTAGGAAGAACCTTCAGGCTTCAACAAAGAAAAAAATACATTTGACAAATAGGTTGCAGTCTCCTCATTTCCTTCTTTCACCATGCAGGCGCTCCATCCATCGAGCTGAAGGAGTTCATGGAGGCCGAGCAGGGAAGCGACATCAGTATCGTGGCCAAGATCCGCGGCTGTCCCTTCCCCACACTCACCTGGTACAAAGCTCCACCCCACAAGTCCGATGACAAAGTGGAGGTTCAGTACGATGAGCACATCAACAAGATTGTGTCGGACGACAGCTGCACGCTGCTCATCCAGCAGGGCAAACGTCCCGACACCGGCTTGTACACGCTGGTGGCCTCCAACAGCCTCGGCAAGGCCTCCAAGGAGATGAGACTGAATGTTCTCGGTACGAGTGCACAGTATTTCAATTCAAGTGACTGGAGAACAGTTCTGTTTTTATTTTATACCTTTATACACCTATTACACAAATTATTTTTTACATCACCGGCTGTTATTCATTCTATTTTATATTCTCTATAATTTGTTATTTAACCATCAGTTGGAGAACAAGACACAAAAATGGAATAAAAAGAATTAACTTTCTTACAATAAACAATAACAATAAACTTTTCAATTGAAAATGTTTAAATTGCTGATAGATGCAGTTTAAAAGCCTTCAAAGGTGAATCATTGTTATTGAATCATTTCTAAGCTTTCTAAACCTTTCCAGGGCGGCCCGGTCCTCCCTCTTCTCCCATCAAGTTTGAGGAGATCGGAGCCGAGAAGATCACGCTCTCCTGGCTGCCGCCAAAGGATGATGGTGGCTCCAAAGTCACAAACTATGTTATCTGGAGGCGGGTGGCCAACAGGAACACCTGGGTGCCTGTCACCAACGAGCCCAAAGACCGCATCTGGACGGTGGAGAACCTGATGGAGGGCCATGAATACGTGTTCCGCATCATGGCTCAGAACAAGTATGGAGTTGGAGAACCTCTGGACAGCGAGCCTGAGGTCGCCCGAAACCTCTACAGTGAGTCTGCGACACATTCTCCTGTACACAAAGGACTAACACAAACCACAATAGCATCCGTTATTATGTTCCAGTGTCTCATCACAGTATTGATGCAGAGATGGTACACCTCACATTATCATTATTTCTTTATCATCTGTTAAAAATGTCAGTGTGTATCGATTAACAACATCTATATTTCTAGGATTAATAAGGAATCAGAAAGGAAGTGATGTATAAAAGTTGCCAGACATCTGTGGCTTGAACCCAACCCCAGAATTCAGTCCTCAAACCTTCGAGCTTTTCTGTCTGTCCTCCTGCAGCCATCCCCGGTCAGTGTGAGAAGCCAACGGTGAGCAGTATCACCATGGACTCCATGACTGTGAACTGGGAGGAGCCGGAGGATGATGGTGGAAGCCCCATCACCGGCTACTGGCTGGAGCGTAAAGAGACAACGGGTAAACGCTGGACCCGCGTCACTCGGGACCCCATCCGTCCCATGGGCTTGGGCGAGTCCTTCGTGGTCAGCGGACTAATTGAGGGCTCCCAGTACCTGTTCAGAGTCTCTGCCATCAATGCAGCTGGACCCGGACCTGCCAGCCCCCCCACAGATCCTATCTTTGCCAGAGACCCTATCTGTAAGAATTTGTTCTGAAACCAAATATATGTTTTCAATTCACAGAGCAAGACATTAACTACCTGTCATCCTCTCCTATAGCTCCACCCTCTCCTCCAACTCCCAAGGTTTCTGATTGGTCAAGGTCCACCGTGGACCTGGAGTGGATCCCTCCTCTGAAGGACGGAGGCTCCAAGATCATGGGCTACTGGGTGGAGTACAAGGAGGAGGGCACGGAGGCCTGGGTCAAGGTGAGAGGAAACACCTCAGGTGATATTAGTTTAATGTATGAACATCTCTGTGATTAATTAGGGCAGGACTCTTGAGAGCCACAGCCACTGTGAGATGTGAATCTTCACCCCACCAACAAAGCCTTATGATTCTATCAGAGCAAATCATTTTAAAGATGCTATTTTAGCAGCAAGGAAGAATCGCATTTTTTGACATCAAAAAGTGAAAGTTTATTGTATAGAAGTTAATTGATACTTAGTACCCACTACCCTAACCCTTAAAAGGGACCTCTTGTTGATGGTAATAAAATGTTTACTACTTAGGTTCATTAAGGTTGAACTTGAATCCTCTTATTTTTCCAGTGTAATCTGCCAGTGTACATTTCCTTTTTATATGAGCATTGATCCAAGGATCAAATAAACTGAGAAACTGAATGTTTGTATTTTTCAGGCTAAGGAGACTGAAATCCGTGGAACACGGTTCGTGATCACTGGTTTGAAGACTGGCGGTCGTTACAGTTTCAGGGTATACGCCTTCAACGCTGCGGGTAATGGCGAACCAGGCGAAGTCCCAGAGGTGCTCGAGGTCAACGACAGAAACAGTGAGTCTAAGAGGCCTAAAAATCACTAGTCTCTCAACAATGATCTAAAAGTCTGGAACAAACAGACTGTAATGTTGAGTTTCTTCTCCTCAGTTGCTCCTGAGATCGACCTGGATGCTTCGGTGAAGGAAAGGATGGTGGTCCATGCCGGTGGTGTCATCCGCATCATAGCCTATGTGTCAGGCCAGCCGTCCCCAGAGATTACCTGGGGCAGAGATGGAGCTGCGCTGCCTCCAGAGGCTAAAGTGGAAACGACGGCCATCAGCTCATCTCTGGTTATCAAATCCTGCACCAGGAGACACCTGGGTGTCTACACACTGAATGTCAAGAACGCTGCCGGGGAGAAGGAGAAAAAAATTACAGTGGAAGTCCTGGGTGAGTTACTGTTTTAAACACAGAGATATATACAATTTTAAAAATAGCAGTGGCAATTCAAACCTGGTTTCTATGATTCCGCAGATGTTCCCGGGCCCGTCGGTATCCCCTTAACTGCTGAGAATCTGACCACTGACTCCTGCAAGCTCAACTGGTTCTTCCCTGAGAACGACGGTGGCTCTCCAATCAGCAACTACGTCATTGAGAAACGCGAGGCTGAGCGAAAAGCCTGGACCTCACTCTCCTATACTGCCAGCAGACAGAATGCCGTGGCTCATGACCTCACCCCCGGAAAGTCCTACTTCTTCAGAGTGGCTGCCAAGAACGCCATTGGCACCGGCCCCTTCGTGGAGACGGCAGCCGACATTGTGATCAAAGAACCCATCAGTGAGTTTAGGGAATTGTCTGCTTCATCATCTGTCATCAAAAATGAAATTATCCAACAGACAAAACCTAAACATTTAAACAGAAAATTATTCATCACTAAAAACCTTCTCATGTTCAGAAATAAAAAACAGTGTGTGTCCACTTCTTTCAGGTGTGCCGGACCGCCCTGAGGAGCTGGATGTCACCAAGGTCACGAAGGACTTGATCAGCGTCACCTGGAAAGCACCAAAGTATGACGGCGGCTCTGAGATCACAATGTATATCCTGGAGGCACGTATGATTGGCAAAGACAAGTTCACCAGACTGACAAAGGAGAGCTTGATGGAGAGGAAGTACACGTATGATGGTCTGAGGGAGGGCGACAGCTATGAGTTTAGGGTCATCGCCGTCAATGAAGTTGGACCCAGCAAACCCTCGTTCTGCACCAAACCAATCACCTGCAAGGACGAACTGGGTGAGAATTTCTTAACCACTTCTTAAGCACTGGACCAGCCATCTTTATGGTTTGATAAATTTTTACGTTGATTGATACCAACTGGTTTCTGTTAATGTCCTTGAAAAATCTATGAAAATCAACCTACAGTAACTCTGAAAATATTTTTATTTGAAAGGAATAAAACTGTATTATCAGAAAAAAGTAAGATGTAAGATTCAGAAAACAATCTCTGATTTCAATTAGGAGTAGATGAGGACCTCTGTGGAATGCCATACGTATTCAATAGCATATCAGTTCAGATTGAGTTAAAATAGGAAAATGTAGAAACACCAAGAAAACACTTCCTCTGTTCTGACAGAGCCGCCGACCATTGAGCTGGACTTCCGCGATAAGATCATCATCCGTGTGGGCGAGAGTTGTCTGCTTCAGGGACGCTACACTGGCAAACCTTCTCCTTCCATTTTGTGGTACCGAGATGACAAGGAGCTGAAGGCCGACAAACACATCATGTTCAAGAACACTCTGACTACCATGTCACTGGGCCTGTTAAAGGCAAAGCGTGAGCACAGTGGCAGATACGTGGTGGTGGTGGAGAACAGCACTGGATCCAGGAAAGGAGTCTGCAACATCACTGTTGTTGGTATGTAGATGAAACTCATGGAGAAAACTGAACCTGATATAGTACAAACTAGTATCATCAGTAATATTTGATGGGTCCCTAAAACCGGCCCCTGTGGAACACCAACAGTAACTCTGCTATTCACATTGTTGTGGACTGATGCAGACTGAAAACCTCAAGTCAAAGCTTCAAAACTGCAAGCTCTTCTGGATTAAACATACACTGGTTAATCACAACCTCACAGATCCCTTATTTTGAGACGTTTTCTTTATTCTTTTATTCCCTGCAGACCGTCCAACTCCTCCTGTTGGCCCAGTGGTGTTTGAGGAGGTGCACAGGACGTACATGGTCATCTCCTGGAAGCCTCCTCTTGACAGTGGGGGTGTGGATGTCTCCAACTACATCATTGAACAGAGAGATGTCAACAGAGACACCTGGACCACAGTTACATCTGCCTCAACCAAGACCACATGCAAGGTGGGTCCAGATAATTTATCAACCTGACTTCAGTCAACTGAGCTTTAGAAGAAAAAAAAATTGTACTTCTAAATCTAAAACAAGCCATGTTTTCCCATGAAGGGGTTTAGTTGAAGGTCAGAGGTGTTTGTAAGTTGTTTTTTTCTCTCCCAGATCCCCAAGCTGATAGAGGGCAAGGAGTACATCATGAGAATCTGCGCTGAGAACACATATGGCATCAGTGACCCACTGGAGTCAGAGGAGATGAGAGCCAAAGATCAATTCAGTATGTTCTTTTCACACCCTCTTAAGCCACATTTATTTTTTAGCATTCCTAAAATAGTTTCAAATGCATGTCTGAATTTAATAAATTCTTTTTTAAAGATACTAGAAAACTTCAATAAAATTCAGTCTCCTAATTGACAAAAAAAGTGATAGGCTCAAAATTACAGAATGTTTGGAAAGAATCAATTTTTGTAAACATATTCTTTCTGCGTTGGAAACCCCTTGACAACTGGGATTTTTCCCCTGTGACTACCCTGCAGGAGTTCCTGAGGCCCCTGAAATGCCTACAGTCAGAGAGGTGTATGCTACCAATGCTCTGGTGCTATGGAACCGTCCTCGCGATGGTGGGAAGCCCATTACCAACTATATCCTGGAGAAGAAGGAGACCACAGCCAAGAGGTGGTCTAGAGTCACTAGAGACCCACTGTACCCAGCCACTCAATACCGAGTCCAGGACCTTGTGGAGGGCTGCGAGTACGAGTTCAGGGTTATGGCTGAGAATGAGCTGGGAACTGGAGACCCCAGTGTACCCTCCAAACCCATTCTTGCAAAGGATCCTATTGGTCAGTGTGACATAAACTCATGGAATATAGATATATATCTGGTATATACATGTAATGTAGCTGTATGTGTCCAAAAAAGATGGATTTAAATTATTCATTATATTTCATCAGTGTGTATTTGTATTGTTTTCTATTAACTGATGACCCCAGGAAGAATAGCTTTTGCTAATATGGATATGAATAAAAAGAAAAGATGGCAATATGCTCTAGCTTCTTTTAACACCTGTATTAGCATATCCCAGTAAGCTCAGTATTTCTTCTTTTTTTGTCCAGGTGTATTTGTTTGTGATTGTACCTGCAGTACATACATGATCCTACTCCAAAACTGTTTTACCATTGACACAAAAAATATCAAAGTAAACTAATGCTATATGCAGCTAATAAAACAACTATACTAAATACTAAAAAGGGAAACATATCCAAACTAGAATATTGCATCTTTTTGTTAAGACTGTTGGACAGGTTACCAAATTCAATTTTTAATGGCCTCTATAATTTACTCTCTTCTTTGATATCTTGCCCTTTATAGTGCGGCCCAGTCCACCAGTGACCCCCGAGGCCTACGATAAGACCAAAGACACGGTCAGCCTGAAGTGGCAGATGCCCCGCCATGATGGCAAGGGCCGCATATTCGGCTACCTTGTTGAGTACCAGAAGCCCGGCGCTGTGGAATGGATCCAGGCCAATGAGAGCGCAGAGCAGTGCCCAGATCTCCACTATGTGGTCACAGGCCTGACCGATGGACAGGAGTATGCCTTCAGGATCTTCACTGTCAATGCTGCTGGCAAATCTGACCCTGCCTATGTCAAACAGCCCATCAAAGTCCATGACAGGCTGGGTAACTATATTTAACTCTTCTGCTTTTCTCCAGTATGAAATGCATCCCACCTCCATTGCATCAATTTATGAAGCACATATAGATTTTTTTATGTTTAGCATATCATAATGGGTTTGGAAAATATTTTCAAACATTGAGTTGGTTTTATTAGGTTTGTACAGGTTTGTCCTGAATTAATTTCAGTGGACCTTTGGTTGGGGCTTGGAGAGACATTTTCAAAAACAAGCTAAATAACACAGTTACATCTGTATTTACAGTACTGTGCAAAAGTCTCAGGCTTATACTAGCTTTTCTATTGATTTTCATTTCTTAATTCATTTTATACATCTATAAGACTTGGTAAATTTGTTCCAATTTTTGTCCACAGAGGAGCCCGAGTTGCTGCTGGATGCTAACATGGCACGTGATCACCTGGCAATGTTGGGCACTGACATCACCCTGAGTGCCACCATTAAAGGAGTGCCACCACCCACCATTAGCTGGAAGAAGAACGACGGAGATGTTCCCTCTCACATCACCGTTGCTGTCACTGCTACAAGCAGCAAAGTCTTCATTCCCAAGTGCGTCCGTGCAGACTCTGGCAACTACACCATCACTGTGGAGAATGCTGCTGGAAAGAAATCAGCAACTGTTGCTGTGCTTGTTCTGAGTAAGTGAAACATCCACCAACAGAAATATGGGATATAGTCAGTTTTGTAGATGGATATACTTTGTGCTTACACTAATATAATGTCATCCATGTGGAAAAATATATCTGAATTTAGAATATATATGAATTTTACTCTAATCCACTTATGTTTCCACCAGATAAGCCCTCTCCTCCCAGAGATTTGATGGTCTCTGAGGTGACCAGTGAGTCCGCCTATCTGACATGGAAGGCTCCTGAGGACAATGGTGGTGCTGTCATCTCCCACTATGTTGTACAGAAGAAGGATGTAGCCTCAGACCAGTGGGTTCCCGTTGCTGCTTCCAATAAGAAGCTGAGTCTGATGGCCATGTACCTGATAGAAGGAATCCAGTACCTGTTCAGAGTTGCCGCTGAGAACCAGTTTGGCAGAAGCAGTTATGTGATGACCAAGACACCCATCAAGGCTGTTGATCCGCTCTGTGAGTAGAAGTCATGATTACACAGTGTGTCTAATTTACTTTGAAAATGAAATTATTTTTCATCATTAATTTGTGTAAATTGTGGAACTTTTAAAATCCGATGGCTCCACTCTTATTGATAAGATGAGTTCATTGTGCTTTATTTTTCTTTATTTTTTGGCTCTGATAAAAACAAAAATTTTATCAAAACCGTTCGAATGACTAGTCCTGAAGGTTAGGGTTGTGTTGGAGCTGCTATCCCAAATAGCTAAAAGAAAAATGAAGGAACACAAAATCAAACTGTCTGTTTTAGGAATTTCATTTCATTCAGTTCAAAATTGAAATCCATCAATAATTGCAATTAATTTCCTTTTCTGGAAACCTTTCAGATCCTCCTGGCCCACCCAAGAACCTGCACCACACTGATGCAGAAAAGACAGAGGTGTGGTTGGCATGGGAGTGGCCTGACCGCACTGGTGGAAGTGATATTACTGGCTTCATAGTAGAGCACCAGGAAGAAGGCCAGACTGACTGGGTCACCTTCAAAACCGTGAGCAATGACCATGCCCATGTCACTGGTCTGGTGGAGGGAAAGACTTACCGTTTTAGGGTGAAGGCTCAGAACGCCATTGGTGTGAGCCGTCCTGACACTAG
Organism: Psettodes erumei; assembly: GCA_016785225.1. NCBI lineage: Eukaryota > Metazoa > Chordata > Actinopteri > Pleuronectiformes > Psettodidae > Psettodes > Psettodes erumei. The sequence continues at coordinate 262,169 of JAFBJZ010000957.1, forward strand.
TGTTCCCGTCACTTGCCAGGAGAAGACACGTAAGACACATGACACTTGAGTGGTTTCTTATTTTGAATGATGCTCCTTTTCTCATTGTCATGCCTAAAAACATGTGAATATTGTTGCTGTTTATTTTTCTTTCAGTGCAACCAACTATTGAAGTTGATGTGAAGCTTATTGAGGGTCTTGTTGTCAAAGCTGGCAGCCCCATTACCCTTCCAGCCAAGATGACAGGCATTCCCATTCCCACTGCCAAATGGATGACAGATGGCAAGGAGATTGCATCAGAAGGCCGCTATCGCATTGAAACTGCTGGATCTTCAACCATCCTCAGTATCCCTGAGAGCCAGCGAGGAGACACTGGAGAGTATGTCCTCACTGTGTCTAATCCTGCCGGTAGCAAAACCGTTGCCCTGCATGTCACTGTGCTGGATCTTCCGGGTCCACCCATCGGACCCATTAACATCTTGGAGGTCACCCCTGATTACATGATGATCCAATGGAGGGCACCCAAGGATGATGGTGGCACCCCAATCACCAACTATGTGGTGGAAAAGAAGGATGTGAAGAAACCATGGGAGCCCTGGTCTGTTGTTAGCTCCAATGGCACCAGCACCAAGGCCAAGGTGTCCAGGCTAGAGAAGGGCCGGGAGTACATTGTCCGTGTTCGTGCAGAAAACAAGATAGGCATTGGCACTGGCCTTGAGAGTCCTCCCACTATTGCTAAGCACATGTTCAATCCTCCTGGTCCACCAGGCCCCCCGGAGTGTTCTGATATTACAGAGAATGCTGTGACAATTGAATGGACCCTGCCTGACCATGATGGAGGAAGCCCCATCAGTGGCTATGTGGTTGAACGCAGGGAAATGACAGGAAAGTGGATCCGTGTCAACAAAACTCCTGTGCTTGACCTCAGATACAGAGTTTCAGGCCTCTTTGAAGGCAACAGCTATGAGTTCAGAGTGTTTGCTGAAAACATTGCTGGTATCAGTGAGCCTTCTCTCCCCTCTTATCCTGTCAAGGCCACTCGCGCTATCACCAAGCCTGGACCCCCTAGTAACCTTAAACTGAAGGACTGGAGTAAATCCTACGCTGACATCTGCTGGACCAAGCCTACAAGAGATGGTGGCAGTCCCATTCTTGGTTACGTGGTTGAGGCTCAGAAGTCAGGAACTGCCCAGTGGGACAGAATAAACAAGGACCTCATCAAGATGTGTGCCTACAGAGTTCCAGGCCTTATTGAAGGGATGGAGTACAGAATTCGTGTCAGGGCCACCAACAAGGTTGGCGACAGTGAACCAAGGGAACTTGCTGCAACCATTTTGGCAAAGGACATTCTGGTGCCTCCTGAAGTTGTTGTTGATGTGTCCTGCCGTGACTCTGTGACGGTCAGGGCAGGACAGATCATTAGTTTGATCACTAGGGTGAAGGGCAGACCAGACCCAGAAATTACATGGACCAAGGATGCCAGAGCCTTGACTCGGGATAAGCGCATTGAAATGAACAACAACTACCCTCTGTGTGAACTGGTAATCAATGAAGCACTCAGATCAGACTATGGTAAATATGCAATTGTTGCCAAGAATAGTAGTGGACAGGCACAGGCCACAATTCTTGTCAATGTGTTGGACACACCAGGAGCTTGCCAAAACCTGAAAGTGGCCTATGTGACCAAGAAATCCTGCATGGTATCCTGGGAAAACCCTGAGGACAATGGAGGCACTGAGATCACTCAGTACATTATTGAGTGCCGTCAGCCCAGCCAGAGAGGATGGACACTTGTCTCCAATGACTGCACCAAGCGACTGATAAAGGCTCCTCTTACTGAGGGATTAGAGTACTTCTTCCGTGTCAGTGCAGAGAACAAGATCGGTGCTGGTCCACCTACAGAGACCAAGACACCTGTGCTGGCAGTTGATCCAGTTGAGAAGCCTGGTGAACCTATTGACTTGCATATTTCTGAGATTGGCAAGACCTTCTGCTTCCTCAAGTGGAAGAAGCCAGACTATGATGGTGGTAGTCGTAACCTGGGTTATCACGTTGAGAAGAAACCAAAGGAGGCTGAGGAATGGGAGAGGCTCCACAAAGGTGCAATTAAGGAGACTTACTTCATGGCTGACAGGTGCATTGAAAACCAAATCTATCAGTTCAGAGTTCAGACTAAGAATGAGGGAGGTGAGAGCAACTGGGTGACCACTGCTGAGGTCCTGGTTAAGGAACTGCTTGTTGAGCCTGAAGTCAAGATTAAACTGGATGGAACCCTGGTTGTCAAGGCAGGAGACTCCATTCCTATTGAGGCAACAGTAAAGGGCAAACCCCAGCCTGAAATCAAATGGACCAAGGATGAGAGCCCAGAGGAGATAAGGAAGGGCCCCAGGCTTCAGATTGAATCAAGTGCTGACTTCTCAAAGCTGCTGCTTACGGGCGCCAGGCGCACTGACAGTGGCAAGTATGTTGTCACTGCCTCAAATAATGCAGGATCCTGCTCTGCTCATGCCAAGGTCAATGTACTGGATAGACCCGGCCCCATCAGAGATCTCAAGGTGTCCGGCATCACCACTGACAGGTGCCATCTGGCCTGGGAAATCCCAGAGGATGATGGCGGCTGTGATATCTACAACTACATTATTGAGAAATGTGAGACTAAGAAGGGAGTCTGGTCAGTCCATTCTAATGCTGTCATCACCAACAAAGCTAAAGTTACTCGCCTTATCGAGGGTAATGAGTATATCTTCAGAGTCCGTGCTGAGAACAAGATGGGTCCCGGTCCTGCAGTGCAGAGTGAGACCATTGTTGCAGGTACCCAGTTCAGTGTACCTGATGCTCCTGAAGCACCAGAGGTCACCAAGATTGCCAAGGAGGAGATGAATGTGCAGTGGTCTGAGCCCGAGAAAGACGGAGGAAAACCAATAACAGGTTATCTTTTGGAGAAGAGGGAAGAGCATGCTGTTAGGTGGTCTCCTGTCAACAAAGATCCAGTCCCTGGAACTCGTTTCACAGTTACTGGACTCCTGCCCCTCCATGACTACCAGTACAGAGTTAAGGCTGTCAATGAAATTGGCATCGGTCTCCCAAGCAAGCCCTCACGTGCCATCACTGCCAAGGATGCAGTTGGTATGTAACCTATTGTATAACTGTCTTTAATTTTTTAACAAAATCAATGGCTTCATGTTCACACACCCTTATGTCTTCTTACAGAGCCTCCTGCACCTCCCACTAACTTGAAGGTCCTGGACAGCACCAAGTCAACTGTCACCCTGGGCTGGATAAAGCCTGTATCTGATGGTGGAGCTCCCATCATTGGCTACGTTGTGGAGATGAGGGTGCAGGGATCTGCCAAGAAAGGAGATGATGGCTGGAAGAGATGCAATGTAGCAGCTCAGCTGATTGTGTGCGAGTTTACAGTCACAAGTCTGGATGAGAAGCTTGTGTATGAATTCAGAGTCTCCGCACAAAATCAGGTGGGAATGAGCCTGCCCTGTGACCTGGAGGGCGCTGTGATCCCCAGGGAGATTCTAGGTGACTACTTGATTAAATTCTAATTACTTTTATAGAAACCAGATGCCATCCCAGAATAAGCTGCAGTGTATGTGACAATGTAATTATGTGTAACAATAAGGTATGATCAGTACCTGTGAAATCAAGCTGACACATGCACTGTTTCTGTCAACAGAGGCACCAGAGATTGACTTGGATGCTAACCTGAAACAGGGACTGACGGTGAGAGCTGGCTGTCCCATCAGGCTTTGCGCCACCATCAGAGGCAGACCACCTCCCAAGGTAACTTGGAGAAGGATGGGCATCGACAACGTGGTCAGGAAGGGAAAAGTTGACATCATCGACACTATGACCTTCCTGGTTATCCCAGACAGCACACGTGACGATACTGGCAAATATTGCCTGACCCTGCAGAGCCCTGCTGGAGAGAAGGCTGTGTTTGTCAATGTTAAAGTTCTAGGTAAGCCCTGGTTTTCTTTGAGTTATGCATACAAGTTTAACAGATTTAAACGTCAGAAATTCTTTCAGTTGACAGTTACAAAAAACATTTTCAGCTCAATACAAGAAACAAAACTGAAATCTAAACATCATAATCTTTTGTTTTCCTGACAGACACCCCTGGACCTGTGATGAATCTGGAGGCTACTGACATCAAACAGACATCAGTCATGCTGGCCTGGACTCCTCCAGAGAACAATGGTGGCAGCGAGGTCACTCATTACATTGTTGAGAAGCGCGAGATTGATCGCAAGACATGGGCAACTGTCAAGGCTGAAGTTGATAAGGATAAGATCCCCTTCAAAGTAACCGGTCTGATAGCTGGCACTGAATACTACTTCAGAGTCATGGCTGTCAATGAGTATGGTTCTGGAGTCCCCAGAGTGACACCTACTTCCTACGTGGCATCTGATCCTGTCAGTACGTATCATCACTTAAGCACACAATGTGACATCAGACGTAAGAGCTCATACACAGTTTACAATCACCCACTGTGCGCACTTGAACACACCTGTCTGATTTCCTTTTTCAGGTAGACCAGATCCTTGTGAAAAGATTGAGGTTCTGGAAATCACTAAGAACAGTGCCACAGTCGGCTGGGTGAAGCCTGCAAGGGATGGTGGTGCCAAGATAGATGGTTACGTGATTGAATACATTGAAGTCAAACCTCCTCCAAAGCCTCCAGCACCTGTGGAGGTTTGTCAAGTGATCAAAAAAAAACTTATCTCACTGCCATGTTAGAAATATTAATACTGTTATAAAACATTGTCCTTTTCTTACTATTTAGGGAACTTGAACTGTATGAATTATTAATCTACAACTTCAACTTGCTACAGGTTCCAGAAGGAGAGGAGGCTCCTCCACCACCTCCTCCACCTCCAGTGGTAGAGGAGAAGGAGGAGGCGGAACCTGAAAAGGAAGTGTGGAACGCCTACACCACAGTGAAAGGTTTGACAATCAGCATCAGTGGGCTGAAGGAGAGCAAGAGGTACAAGTTTAGAGTGGCTGCCAAGAACATCATGGGCATGAGCTTGTTCATCGAGACGAGGGAGCCGGTCGAGATCAAGGAACAGATGTGTAAGTTGTTATGTCATATTAATAAGACATTATAAGGGTTAAGTACGTCATCAAGTCATTTTAACCATTTAGGCCAAAATGTTATCTTGCATTGGCTCGCTATCTAATGACCATGATTCACTTGTTTTGTATTATTTTGAAATAAAAACCACTGAGGCCAGTAAAGTGTAGAACTGTAAGACACAGGGAAAACAATAAATATGATCAACATTTGTTTTCTCAAAGCTGCTCTAAACTTACCAAGATATTTTTTAAAATTCTCGTGCCTTGATCTGCAGTGGAACCAAAGATTGTCATGCCAGAGACAGTGAGTGCCAGAGCTGGAGCCAAGCTCAGAGTGGAGGCACTGGTTTCTGGAAAACCTGCCCCTACCTGCAAGTGGATGCGTGGTGAGAAAGCAGTTGTCCCATCCAGTCGTTTGGCTGTGCACCAGTCAGGCAGCCTGTGTGTCCTGATCATCAAGGATGTGTCAAGGACAGACAGTGGCGAGTACAGTCTGGTAGCTGAGAACACCTCCGCAAAGGTGGTGCAGGCCCTGAAGATCATCATCAGAGGTCAGTGCTGCCCAAAACAAGATGATACAAAGATATTAAGTCATTTAAAGCTTGAGACTCAGCAATAGAGAAAATAACACAGCTTACTTTTCTGTGTTGGTCAGACATCCCTGGTCCTCCTGAGGGCCCTGTGACGATCAGTGACATCGACTCTGATGCCTGCTCCCTGTCCTGGAACAAACCACTGGAGGATGGAGGCAGCAATATCACCAACTACGTGGTGGAGAAATGTGATGTGACTCGAGGCGACTGGGTGACTGCCCTCTCTTCCTGCCCAAAGACCAACTGCAGGCTTGGAAAGCTCATTCCTGGCAAAGAGTATGTCTTCCGCATCCGTGCTGAGAACCGCTTTGGTGTGTCCGACCCCATTCAGTCTGAAAGGATGGTTGCCAAATTCCCCTTCGGTAAGTTTAGCTGAACTATGTCCAAATTGCAGGCTTTAATAAGCATTCAATGCAAGCTTCTGTCTAAAGTTGACAGGATTTATCATTACAGACAGTAATTATTTTGTCTGTTTTCTTGTCACCAGATGTTCCTAGTGAGCCCATCAATTGCCGCATCAACAAGACCAACAAGGACTGTATGTTTGTAGCTTGGGATAAGCCCGAAAGTGATGGCGGCAGTCCTATCACAGGTTACTACATTGAGCGGAAAGAGAGGAACAGCCTGCTGTGGGTGAAGGCCAATGACACAGTTGTCCGTACCACTGAGTACCCATGTGCTGGCCTCATCGAGGGCCTGGAATACACCTTCAGAGTGTCCGCCATCAACCGTGCTGGCCAGGGCAAACCAAGCAAGAAGACTGACTTTGTTACTGCCAGAACACCTGTTGGTATGTTTATTGCAAGGACTGATGGAACAACTTGTTTTATTCATTTAATCTTGTTTCCTTACTTCTGCTTATTTGTATATTTGTGTTACAGACACTCCAGGTAAACCTGAGATCCTGGATGTAACCAAGAACTCTGTCACTCTGGTTTGGACCCGTCCCAAGAATGATGGCGGAAGCAAGATCATTGGCTACTATGTTGAGGCCATGAGGGTCCCAGGAGACACTTGGATACGATGCAACACAAGCAGCCAGAATGTGCCAAGGGAGGAATATACAGTTACTGGCCTGGAGAGAGACCTGCAGTATCAGTTCAGAGTCATTGCCAAAACTGCTGTCAACATGAGCAAACCCTCTGAGCCGACAGACCCTGTCCTCATTTGTGCCGAAAATGGTGAGGGTTTTGATTTAACACGCTATAAACCTATCATCATAATGTTTCTGTGTTTTCAGCTTGATCATTATAAGCTTTTGACTTTGAAGGAAAACAGAGTATCATAAACATCTGAGCATAAAACGTATTTATCTCATCTTCATTAAACACAGTTCCTCCAAGAGTGGAGCTCAGCGCTAGGATGCAGAAAGGTTTTAAGGTGAAAGCCGGAACCACAGTACTCCTGGAAGCTGAGGTTTTCGGTAAGCCCATGCCCAGAGTGACTTGGAAGAGAGGTGATGAAAGCCTGAAATCAGGTGAAGGACAGGTGATCACCCACCAGAGGCATAATTTCCAGCTGGAGATGACAGGAGTCACCAAGGAGCACACAGGAACCTACACCATCCTAGCTGAGAACGCCAGTGGATCCAAGACTGCTGAGATCCAGGTCATTGTTCTGGGTAAGTTTTTTCTTTCTTATCTTTTCTTTAGGAATGTCTTGTGAAACTCTGTAAAGATACAAGTTGTAGGTGTTTCACAGTCTATAGTCAATAGGCTGTATTTACATTATATTCTAGGTAATGTATTGGACAACTTTATGAGTCACTATGCTCAATTGTCTAGTAATCCTTTAATTCTTTTGTCTCAGATGTGCCTGGCCCTCCTGCAAGTACCAAATACCTTGAGGTGTTTGCAGCCAGTATCAAGCTGTTGTGGGAGCCTCCTCTGAAGGACGGTGGTGCCCCCATCAAAAACTATATTGTGGACAAGCGTGAGACCAGCAGAGCCAACTGGGCCCAGGTCTCCAATAAGATCAAAGGTGATCTCCTTGAATTCAACGTTGAGAAGCTGATTGAGGGTCACGAGTACCAGTTCCGAATCCGGGCTGAAAACATGTGGGGAGTTGGAGACCCCATCATCACCAACCCTGTCATTGCCAAGAATCCATTCAGTGAGTAATCATCAGCATTTTCGTCTGGGTTCATACATTACACAACAACATCAGTGGAAATGAAAAACTCTACTAATTAATGCTACAGTTTAAAGTAGATCTAAAATGTTGATAGAAATGAGACAAGCAGCAGCTACATCAAACCAGTTCAACGTTATATCACATATTCTTATCACAAACAAAATATAGTTTTAGTATCCAGAATAAAACCTAAACTTTGGTGTCACTTACAGCTGTCCCTGGCCCCTGTGAGGCCCCAGTGATTACCAATGTGACCAAAGACCGTATGACTGTGAGCTGGAAAGAACCTGCTGATGATGGAAAGAGCACTATCCTGGGCTACATGCTGGAAAAGAAAGAGGCCAAGGAACTGAACTGGACCAAGGTGAACAGAAAGCCAGAGACAGAAAGGACTCTTGAAGTTACAGGCCTCACAGAGGGAGCTGAGTATGAGTTCAGAGTCATTGCGATCAACATTGCAGGGCCTGGCAAACCAAGCGAGCCCTCTGCTGGCACCACCGCACAGAATCCCATCAGTGAGTTCAATGGCTTCAGAAACCTTTACAGTTATTTCTTCATGAGATGCATGTGACATTACTCTCAGAAGTCAAAGATATTCTCTGTGTAACCTAAACTGGATCAATGTGCTCTTCCACAGCTCCTCCTGGCCCTGTTGTGAATCCAAGTGTGACCGACACTACCCACAGCACCATTAGTCTTGCCTGGACTGTCCCTGCCAACAATGGTGGAAGCCCCATCATTGGATACTTGGTTGAATGCAAGAGAACAGACACCACAGACTGGATCCGCTGCAATGTCCCCAGGAACCTGCAGGAGACCAACTATGTTATCCAGAACCTCATCAACAAGGCTGAATACCAGTGCCGCATAACTGCTGTCAACAAGGTCGGCTTCAGTGAGCCAGTTGAAGTACCTGGCAAACACGTTGCCAAGGAAATCATTGGTATGTATAATGTTGATTTTATGAGCTGCATTTATTTTAACTATGCTGGACAGGGACCATAAGCAAAGCTGTTAAGAAAGGTCCCACAAATGGGTTGCACTTGTACATTATTCTCCTAATAATGCAACAGAAGGACTATTGCTGCCCTTGTACAGCCAAAAAGGGTTTGTAAGTCATCAACAAATGTTGGGCAGCTGTAGGACTTGCTGTTATTCAAGTTCACAAAATTAGTACATTGATAAACTAATAGGCCTTGACAGCCAAACAGTAAGGCACTTTCCTCACCCATAAAAATGCCCTCTGTGTCTGTCCATGTAGTTCCTCCAGAGGCAGAGCTTAGTGCTCAGCTAAAGGAGGGCCTGGAGCTGCGTGCCGGTGCAACCATGAGGCTGCACGCCACCATCAAGGGCCGCCCCAATCCCAAAATCACCTGGGCAAAAATGAACACCAACATCAAGGACCGTCAAGGCATTGTCATCAAATCAACCAACACAGACACCATGGTGATGGTGGAGAAGGTCAACAGATATGATGCTGGCAAATATATCCTGAATCTAGATAGCTCAGCTGGCATGAAGATGTACACCATCGTTGTCAGGGTTCTTGGTGAGTGAAGAACTTAGACTAACTGATCTCAGCCATGGACACATAGAGGAATTTGGGTTTAAATTAATATTTTAAGACACTGTTAAAAAGTGTTTTTGTATCTCCAGACACTCCTGGACCACCAGTCAATCTGGTGGTGAAGGAAACAACCAAGGACAGGTCCTCCATCTACTGGGATGCTCCTCTGATTGATGGTGGTTATGAAGTCACCCACTACATTGTGGAGAAGCGTGATACAGAGAGGAAGGCCTGGTCTATCATCTCCAACAACTGCACTAAGACAGCATTTGAGATTCCAGACCTAGAGGCTGGGCGGTCCTACTGCTTCAGGGTGTCTGCAGTTAACCAGCTTGGTTCCGGAGAGCATTGTGAGACAGCTGATTCAGTCCGAGCAACAGGTGGGTTGTATGATAACAGATTTTGAGGTTGGCCTTCATTCGTTTCTTTAAATAATATACTTACTGCATTCAAATTTACTTTTTCAGAGGAACCTGGGCCTGTAATGGACTTCAAGACCCTACTGGTTACCAAGGACTCTTGCACTCTAAGCTGGAAGAAACCACTCACCGATGGTGGCAGCCGCATCACCTGCTATGTGCTGGAGGTTCTCAACGGTGAGGACAAGTTCAAGGAGCTAATGAGGTCCAAGAACATGCAGTACAGTGCCAAGGACCTGGTTGAGGGCAGAGAGTACACCTATAGGGTCAAGGCCGTTAATGACTCAGGAGAAAGCTCTGCCAAGGAGCTGACAGTGGTCGCCAAGGACCAGATCAGTAAGTGTCCAAGCAGCTATTTAAGTCTTAATCTTAGTCTTATTTAAAGTCTTAAAAGTAGAATTTTTAAATACATTTTCCTTCCCTCTGCAGTTCATCCTTCCTGTGACTTGAGGGAGCTGCCCAACATGTGCTATATTGCCAAGGAGGGCAGCACTGTTCGTCTGAAGATCCCGATTATTGGCAAACCAACACCCAAGGTTTCATGGAAGAAGGGAGATGATGAAGACCTAACAGATACTGGCCGCGTGTGTGCTGAGTCCTCTGCAGTCAACACCACCCTCCTGATTAGAGACTGCCAGAGGAGTGATGCGTCCAAATACACTGTCACCCTGAGGAACAGTGCTGGAAGCAAGGAGTCCACCATCTTTATCAGGTAGGAATCAAATACCACATAAGGAATATTTTCCCCAAAATGGGTCACAACATTTTAGTTTCAGTCATATCTGTGCATTACTGGCAATACTTACGGAGGTAACAAAAGTTAAAAAGTGATTTTATCTTCATCTCCTCTTAGGGTGGTGGGTAAACCTGGCATACCTGGTGGACCCATTAAGTTCAAAGATGTTACTGCCGATGGTGCTACACTGAAGTGGGGTGTTCCCAAAGATGATGGTGGCTCGGAGATCACCAACTACATCTTGGAAAAGAGGGATTCCATCACCAATATGTGGGTGACGGTGTCCTCCACTGTGGAGACCAACACCATGAGGGTGACCGGTCTCCATGAGGGCACAGAATACATTTTCAGAGTGTGTGCTGAGAATAAGTACGGTGTTGGAGAAGGACTCAAGTCTGAGCCTACTGTTGCTAAACATCCGTTCAGTAAGTGACCATACCGTGTGTTAAAAGCTGAGGATGTTAAGTATTGAACTTAAAAATTTGCTTTTCCTGACTACCGTATCACTGTGTTTCCACAGATGTTCCAGATGCTCCTCTGCCTCCTCAGATCATGAGCATGCGTCATGACTCTGCTTACCTGGCCTGGTCTGACCCCAGGAAGACTGGAGGATCTCCCATCACAGGTAAAGTCATCTTAATACTTTAACTACCAACTGTCAAACAACTGTTATTTCTTTTTTACTTGACATGCATTTTATCATTACTTATTGTATTACAAATGTAAGTATATATATACTTTATCTGATATCTGTATGTCATGTAAGCTTAATGTGGATTTTGTTTTACCCTCTCTGGTATGATATTCAGGCTACCATGTTGAGTTCAAGGAGAGGAACAGTATGTTGTGGAGGAGGGCAAGCCCAGCTGCCTTGAAGATGAAGGAACACAAAGTAACTGGGCTTACTGAAGGCCTGGAGTACGAGTTCAGGGTGATGGCAATCAACCTGGCTGGCATCGGCAGACCAAGTGCTCCCACTGATCCACAGGTGGCCCTTGATCCCATTGGTAGGTGTAAAAAGAATGAGAGTGGCAAGAATTATAAAAACAAATTATATACTAATTATATAAAGATATATAAAGATAAACACTTCTTTCACATTGATTATATCTGTATCACTAGATGCCCCTGGTAAACCCGATGTGATTAGCATCACCAGGAGCACCGTGACCCTCCAGTGGACTGAACCACAGTTTGATGGTGGCCACAGGCTGACTGGCTACATTGTTGAGAGACGCGACCTCCCATCTAAGGTCTGGGTGAAGGCCAATAATGTGAATGTTGTGGACACTGCATTCACTGTTACCGACCTGCAAGAAGGCTGCAAATATGAGTTCAGGATCAGGGCGAAGAATGCTGCTGGTGCTATCAGCCCACCCTCCGATCAGACAGATACCATCATCTGCGCTGATGAATATGGTGAGATGGGGAGATAAAATGGTATTAAAAGAATTCAGACTGATTTCACTGCTTGACAAAATGAAATGTTTTCTGTTCTCTCCAACAGCTGCACCAACCATTACTATTGATGCACAAGTGATGGAAGGTCTGACTGTGCGAGCCGGTGATACCATTGTCATTACTGCCACAAGCATCTTAGGCAAACCTGCACCGACCTCATGCTGGTCAAAGGGAGGAAAGTACTTTAAACCCTCTGACATCGTTCTTATTGAAAGCACTCCAACTTCCTCTACTCTGTCCATCAAATATGCTGGCAGGAAGGACTCAGGAGAGTACACCATAACTGCCAGCAACCCATTCGGTGTGAAGGAGGAAACTGTCAAGGTCAAAGTTCTGGATGTTCCAGGTTCTCCTGGGCCCATTGAGTGCAGTGGTGTCTCCTCTGAAAAAGTGACTCTTACATGGACAGCTCCTACTGAGGATGGAGGCTCTCCTATCAAGTATTACACTCTGGAGAAGAGGGAGACCAGCCGCCTGCTCTGGACTGTACTGGAAGAGAAGGTCATTGACTGTCACTATGTGGCCAACAAGCTCATCCAGGGCAATGAGTACTTCTTCAGGGTGTCTGCTGTTAACCAGTATGGTGCAAGTGAGCCATCTCACTCTGAAGCTGTCAAGATGGTTGATAGATTTGGTATGTACAGTTACTCTATGTTCTTAGGTGTGTCTTGCATCTTGCATTTGTGCTTAGTGTTTTTTGAGACAAAGCATCTCTGAAAGAAAAAAAGACTACTTAGATTACAAATGTGTCTCTCTTATGAATTTCCCCAGGTCCTCCTGGTCCACCATCCAAACCAGAGGTTGAAAAAGTGGATGGACATTCAGCCACTGTGACCTGGAGGAGACCAACTGAGGATGGAGGAAGTGATATCATAGGCTACTGTGTCGAGAAGAAGGAGAAAAAGGCTATGAGATGGGTCAGGGCATCTAAGAAATCCATTGCTGAGCTCACCTATGAAGTCACTGGTCTCCTTGAAGGTGTGGAGTATGAGTTCCGTGTTCTTGCTGAGAACAAAGCTGGCTTTGGAGAGCCAAGTGAACCATCTATGCCTGTCAGAACAACAGTTGCAGTCTGTAAGTAAAAATAAGTATTTTTGCTGTTAAATACAAACTGGCTTTATTAAATTATTTCATTATCCGCAGATAAGAAACAATTATCAAAATTTATACTTTTTAAGAATGCTGTATTTAATTTCAAAAGATATTTACCACTTATTTTATGTCTCGCAGATGTGCCTGGACCTCCAGTCAATCCAAGAGTCACTGACACAACCAAGACCACTGCCACTCTAAACTGGGGAAAACCTCTTGATAATGGTGGACTTGAAGTCACTGGGTATGTGATTGAGCACAAGAAGGAAGGAACAGAAGAATGGGTTAAGGATACTCCTTCATCTCCACTCAGGATCACAGAATTTGTTGTTCCTGAGCTAGTAACTGGTGCAAAATACTACTTCAGAATTAGTGCTGTGAATGCTAAGGGGGCAGGAGAACCTGCTGAAACTCAGGAACTGGTTGAGATTCTGGAGCGTGCAGCTGAGCCAGACATGGAGCTTGATATTGAACTAAGAAGAACCCTTGTTGTCAGGGCTGGCTGCTCCATTCGCCTCTTTGTGCCAATCAAGGGACGACCTACACCTGCAGTCACCTGGACTAAGGAGGGTGGTCCTGTCTTACGTGCAGTCATAGACAGCACTGAGTCTTTTACAATGCTGCTCATTCCTGAGAGTTCAAGGGTTGATGCAGGCAAGTATGAGATTACCCTCGAAAATTCAGCTGGAAAGAAGAGTGCTGATATACATGTGAGAGTTCTGGATTCACCTGGACCCCCACTTAATCTAAAACCAGTCAAGATTGACAAGGAAAGCATTACTCTTCAGTGGGAAATGCCTCTCATCGATGGCGGTGCCAAGATCACAAACTATGTCATTGAGAAGAGAGAATCAACACGCAAGGCTTTCGCTACTGCTGTTACAAAGTGTCCAAACACTTCAGTAAAGATTGGTGGGCTTGGTGAAGGCTGTGAGTACTACTTCAGAGTGTCTGCTGAGAACGAGTATGGCATTGGTGAGGCAGTTGAAACTACAGATCCAATTCGTGCATCCCAGGCACCAACTCCTCCAGAGAGCATTATTCCTACTGATATAACCAAGAACTCTGTGAGTCTAGCTTGGACCAAACCCAAGCATGATGGTGGAAGCAGAATTACAGGATATGTCCTGGAAGCTCAGAAGAAGGGAACTGATCAATGGGCCCATGTAACAACAGTGAAAAACATGGATTTCACAGTAAAACATCTAAATGAGAATGAGGAGTACATTTTCCATGTAATGGCTGTCAACCTGTCAGGTAGAAGTGCTCCACGTGAGAGCAAACCCATTGTTGTTAAAGATTCTACTTCCCTGCCTGAGTTTGACTTGCGTGGTGTGTGTCAGAAGACTGTTATTGCCAAAGCAGGAGATGACATTAAGGTTGAAATCCCAGTTATGGGACGTCCTAGACCAACTATCTCTTGGCAGAAGGATGGTGCAGCCCTGAAAGTCACACAAAGAACCAATGTGGAAACTACTGCTGCTACTGTTATCCTCAGCATCAATGAATGCAACAGAACCGACAGTGGTGTATACACCATGACAGGAAAGAACATTGTTGGATCTGTGACAGATAACATCATTGTCAAAGTACATGATGTACCTGGGCCACCCAAGGGACCAGTCAAGATTGTGGAGATATCTCGTACCTATTGTGTCTTTGCATGGGAAGCTCCTGAGAATGATGGAGGTGTTCCAATCAATAATTATGTGGTTGAGATCAGAAACACCACTTCCCAGACATGGACCGAGCTGTCCTCCAGTATCATTCGTACCATGTTCAAAGCCATTCGGTTATCGACTGGCTCAGAATACCAGTTCAGAGTAAAGGCTAAGAACAGATATGGTGCTGGACCTCCCATCACCTCAGAAGCAGTTGTGGCTGCCTATCCATTTAAAGTCCCTGGACCTCCTGGTACTCCTAATGTTGTTGCATTCACCAAGGACTCTATAACCATTGGCTGGAATGAGCCTGTGTCTGATGGTGGCAATGAAGTCATTGGTTATCATGTTGAAAGGAAAGAAAGAAGCAGCATTATGTGGCATAAGATCAGCAAGGGTCTAGTGAAAGGAAACATTTTCAAATCCACTGGGCTTGAAGATGGAGTTGCCTATGAATTCCGTGTCATGGCTGAAAACATGGCTGGAATTGGTAAGCCCAGCAAAGCCTCAGAAGCAATACTGGCTTTGGACCCTGTAGACCCACCAGGCCAGCCTGTGCCAATATTTGTTAACAAGAATGTAATCACTATTCAGTGGACAAAGCCTGAGTATGATGGTGGATTCAAAATCACTGGCTACATAGTAGAGAAGAAAGAACTACCTACTGGCCGCTGGATGAGAGCCAACTTCACCAACATCATTGAGACAGCATTCACTGTTAGTGGACTGACTCAAGATGCCTCCTATGAGTTCCGTGTCATAGCCAGAAACTCAGCAGGTGCAGTAAGTATGCCCTCTGAGCCCTCAGACCCAATAATCTGCAAAGATGACATTATAGAGCCACGCATTATGGTTGATGCCATCTTTAAGGATGTTGTTCTACTGAAGGCGGGAGAGTCCTTCAAGCTTGACGCTGACATTGCTGGTCAACCAACCCCATCTATGGTTTGGACCAAGAATGGAAAGGAGGTTGAGAACACAATGAAACTGGAGGTTAGGTTCACTGAATTGACAACCATTCTGACCAACAAAGACTCTATCAGATCAGATGGAGGAGAGTTTGTTTTGACTGCCACTAATGTTGGTGGATTTGCTAAGCACATATTTAATGTTAAAGTGCTTGACAGACCTGGTCCACCAGTTGGACCACTTAAGGTGTCTGATATAACAGCTGAAAACTGTGTACTGACCTGGGCTCCACCTGCAGATGATGGCGGGGCCAAGATTGAAGGATATGTGGTTGAGAAGCGTGAGTCAAGCAGACTGGTTTGGACTAATGTGGCTTTAGACCTGCAAGTTACACAATATAAAGTGACCAAGTTGCTCAAAGGAAATGAATACATCTTCAGAGTTATGGCAGTAAACAAATATGGACTTGGTGAGTCTCTTGAGTCAGAACCCACTATTGCAGATAACCCATATGTTGTTCCAGATCATCCAGAGAATCCTGAGGTGACAGCTATCACTAAAGATTCAATGGTTGTTATGTGGCAAGCACCTAAGAGTGATGGTGGAACTCCCATCACCAACTACAATATTGAAAGGAAAGACAGAATAGGACTTCGCTGGGTGAAATGCAACAAAAGGAAAGTCAAAGATCTTCAGTTCAGGGCAACAGGTCTCATTGTTGGACATGAATATGAATTCAGAATAATTGCTGAGAATGCTGCTGGAGTGAGTGCACCAAGCGTCTGTAGTCCATTCTACAAAGCAACAGATGGACTGTTCAAGCCAGGTGCTCCATGCAACCCCAGAATCTTGGACACAACCAAGTCCTCAATTACTGTCGCCTGGAACAAACCTGTATATGATGGTGGTTCGGACATCACTGGCTACATTGTAGAGACTTGCATTCCATCTGAAAAGGCGGAGGAGGAGGAATGGACCATTGTAACACCCAAAGAAGGTCTCCTTGCCACCTCATTCACCATTATTAACCTGAAGGAGAACCAGGAGTACAAGATCAACATCTCCGCTGTCAACAGCGAAGGAATTGGAGATGCAGCATCTATACCTGACATTGTCAAGGCTGAGGATAGGCTCCTTGCACCTGAGATTGTTTTGGATGCTGAGCTTCGCAAGGTCGTTAGTCTTAGAGCTTGCTGCACACTTAGACTGTTTGTGCCTATAAGAGGCAGACCGGTTCCCCAGGCTAAATGGACCAAAGGAGAGGGTGAACCTGTTGAGAGAGCAACAATTGACAGCACCACATCATACACATCACTTGTAATTGAAAATGTCAACAGATTTGACAGTGGAAAGTATAATCTTACAGTTGAAAACAGCTCTGGCTCAAAGACGGTTACAGTCCAAGTCAGGGTACTTGACACACCAAGTGCACCACAGAATCTGAAGATTACTGCTGTAACAAATGAAGCTGTCACTCTGACTTGGGACCCACCAGTGAATGATGGAGGAGTTAAGATCAAGAACTATGTTGTAGAAAAACGTGAGTCCACAAGGAAAGCATATGCCACAGTCAATGCTCTCTGCCATCATACCACCTTCACAGTCAGCCAGCTCCTGGAAGGATGCAACTATTACTTCCGAGTTCTGGCTGAGAATGAATATGGCATTGGTTTGCCCATTGAGACTGGTGAATCAGTTAAAGTATCTGAGAAACCACAGCCACCTGGCAAAATCACTCTGAAGGATGTTACCAGAAACAGTGTCACTCTCTCCTGGGAAAAGCCAGCACATGATGGTGGAAGCAGAGTTGGCTGTTATGTCGTTGAGATCCAGCCTAAGGGTGTTGATAAATGGACCCAGGCTGTAATTGTAAAGGAAACTGAAGCTACAATTAGTGGACTTAATGCAGGTGAAGAATACATGTTCCGTGTAGCAGCAAGAAATGAGAAGGGAACAAGTGACCCACGTCAAATTGGTGTGCCTGTGATTGTAAAAGATCTTGTGATTGCACCTGTTGCCAAAATGTTGTTCAACACATTCAGTGTGCTGGCAGGAGAAGACCTGACAGTGGATGTTCCATTTGTTGCACGTCCCAAAGCGGCTGTCTCTTGGGTAAAGGATGGTCAGCCCATGAAGAGAACTACCAGAGTAAACTTTGATTCAACAGACACAATGCTTAACCTCAACATAAAAGAGGCTACTAAAGATGATGTTGGACATTATGTTATTACTCTTAGTAATACAGCAGGAGAGACAACTGCAGACATTGGCATTGTTGTTCTTGACAAACCTGGCCAGCCAGGTGGTCCAGTTAAGGTGGAGGAAGTCACATCTGACAGTGTTACCATCTCTTGGAACCCACCAGAGTATGATGGTGGGTGCACCATCAAAAACTACATTGTGGAAAAGAGAGACACATCCACAACTAACTGGATGGTTGTATCTCATAACCTTGCAAGGACCAAAATCAAGGCAGGAAGATTGAAGACCGGCTCTGAATATCAGTTTAGAATCACAGCAGAAAACAGATATGGAAAAGGCCCAACTCTTTTATCAGAGTGTATTGAGGCTCAGTACCCATACAAGCTCCCAGGACCCCCCGGAACACCATCCATTGCAGCTTGTACCAAGGATTGTATGGTGGTGGCCTGGAATGAACCTGTGAATGATGGTGGAAGCACGATCTTGGGCTACCATCTTGAGCGTAAAGAAAGAAACAGCATCATGTGGGTCAAACTTAACAAGTCTCTTATTACTGACCAAACATTCAAGACCACTGGTTTGGAACCAGGAATGGAGTATGAATACAGAGTTTATGCTGAAAACATTGTGGGAATAGGCAAAGTGAGTAAAGTGTCTGAAGGTCATGTTGCAAGAGATCCCTGTGATCCTCCGGGCACCCCAGAGGCAACAAAGATCACTAAGGACTCTGTGACTATTGCTTGGACCAAACCTGAGTATGATGGTGGTGCAAAGGTTACAGGTTATATTGTGGAAAAGAAGGAGCTTCCTGAAGGTCGTTGGCAGAAGGCTAACTTTACTAACATCATTGAGACTGAATATGTCGCAACTGGACTTGTACAGGACAATCAATATGAGTTCCGCGTCATTGCCAGAAATGCTGCTGGTGTTTTCAGTCTGCCCTCTTACAGCACTGGTCCTATTACTGCCAGAGACGAGATTGAACCACCACGCATCAGCATTGACCCAGAGTACACACAAACCATTGTGGTGAATGCTGGAGACAACTTTAAGATTGATGCAGATGTTCATGGCAAACCATTGCCCTCTATCCACTGGATGAAGGGAGAGCAGGAACTGGGCAACACTATTCATAGAGAAATTAAGAACACACCCACCAAAGCATATATATCTGTCAAGGAAGCTAAACTTTCTGATGGAGGCCAGTACACTCTGCTGTTGAAAAATCCAGGAGGTGAAAAGGCTGTACAGGTCAATGTGGTTGTTCTAGATAAACCCGGAGAACCGCAAGGACCTCTTGTTGTTACAGGAATAACAAAAGACCGATGCTGCCTTTCATGGAAACCACCGATACAAGATGGTGGCAGCAAGATCTCTCACTACACTGTGGAGAGGAGAGAGACAAGCAGACTGGTCTGGACTGTTGTTGATTCAAAAGTAGAGAATACTTGTCTCAAGGTAAATAAGCTCCTGGAAGGAAATGAGTACATCTTCAGAGTCCATGCTGTCAACAAGTTTGGAATAGGTGCACCACTTGAGTCTGCTGCTGTCATAATCAAAGATCCATATGTGACCCCTGGGTCACCCAAGAGCTTAGAAGTTTCAGATGTTAAAAAAGATTCAATGGTGCTCACCTGGGAGGCTCCCACTGAAAATGGAGGCAGTCCAATCACTGGATACATAATTGAAAAACATGACAAAGAGGGCGTGAGATGGACAAGATGTAACAGACAAACTGTCACTGACTGCACTTTCAAAGTCACTGGACTCCTTGAAAGCCATAGTTATGAATTCAGAGTTGCTGCTGAGAATGCTGTTGGTGTTGGTCAGCCAAGTTCCCCAACTGTGTTCTACAAAGCTCTTGATCCCATCTTCAAGCCTGGCCCACCACACAATCCAAGAGTTACAGACACTACTAAATCTTCTGTATTCCTGTCATGGGGCAAACCTGTTAGTGATGGTGGCTGCGAGATTCAGGGATACATTGTTGAATGCTGTACTACCTCAGTGCCATCTGAGGCCCCTGCAACAGATGCGCCTGCTGAAGAGTGGATAATGTGCACACCACCAACAGGTGTCAAGAAGACCAAGTTTGAAGTTGCAAACCTGAAGGAAAACCAGGCATACAAATTTAGAGTGTGTGCTATCAACAAAGTTGGAGTTGGTGAGCATGCTGATGTCTCTGGAGCTGTTGTTGCCCAGGACAGGGCAGAAGAACCAGACCTTGACATTGACCCAGATCTGAGAAAGATTGTGACCATTAAGGCTGGAGCTTCCCTTCGGCTGTTTATCCCCATCAAAGGAAGGCCCGTTCCTACCATCAAGTGGGACAAAGATGAAGCGGCCCTCAAAGAGACTGCTCAAGTTGAGGTGACCAGCAGTTTTACATCCCTTGTAATTGATAAAATGAGCAGAAATGACAGTGGAAAATACACAGTCACTGCAGAAAACTCCAGTGGAACCAAATCAGCATTTGTTGTTGTCCGTGTTCTTGACACACCTAGTGCTCCTGTTAACCTGAATGTGAAAGAAATTACAAACCAGTCAGTGACACTGGCATGGGAAGCACCTCTGTTGGATGGTGGGTCCAAGATCAAGAACTACATTGTTGAAAAGAGAGAGAGCACACGCAAAACATATGCAGCTGTTGTGACAAATTGCCATGCTCTTTCATGGAAGATTGAGCCACTCCAAGAGGGTTGTAGTTACTACTTCCGGGTCCTTGCTGAGAATGCACATGGTGTAGGCTTACCTGCAGCAACTGTCGACCCTCTTAAGGTATCAGAGGTGCCCCAGTCTCCAAAGAACTTGGTTGTTACAGACCAGACCAAAACAAGTATCTCTTTAGCCTGGGAGAGGCCTGAGTATGATGGTGGTAGCAGAGTAATGCAGTACCTGCTTGAGGTGCGGCTTAAGGGCCAAGAGAAGTGGTCTGGTGTTAACACTTTCAAGACAATGGAGGCTACTGTTTCCAATCTGAACCCAGGAGAGGAGTATTTGTTCAGAGTGACAGCAATCAATGATAAGGGAAAGAGTGACCCCAAAGTCCTTGCTGGTCCAGTTATGACCAAGGACTTAGTCTTTGAACCTGATGTCCGACCAGCATTCAGCAGCTACAGTGTCCATGTGGGCAAAGACTTGAAGGTTGACATTCCCATCTTTGGACGTCCTAAACCAACAGTCACGTGGACTAAAGATGGAGCTCTTTTGAAGTTCACCACCAGAGTCAACATTCTCAATACACCAGCACATACAACACTCAGCATTAAGGAGGCAGCAGGTGAAGATGGTGGAATGTACAGTATAAATGTTGCTAACTCAGCTGGAAAGAAGGACACAGCCGTTGAAATAATTGTACTTGACAAACCTGGCCCTCCATCCGGCCCTGTGAGGTTTGATGAAATCACAACACAAAGCGTAACAATTTCTTGGGACCCACCAAAACACAATGGTGGCTGCCAGATTTCAAACTACATTGTGCAAAAGAGAGATACTACCACAACAACATGGGAAAATGTCAGTATCAGCTGTGCCAGAACCACAATCAAAGTACCAAGACTGAAGACAGGAGCAGAGTATCAATTCAGGATCATTGCTCAGAACCGCTATGGCAAGAGTCATGGCCTGGATTCATCTGCTGTGGTTGCTCAGTACCCATATAGAGAGCCAGGCCCCCCAGGCACTCCTTTCATCTCTTCTCTCTCAAGGGACCATCAGATTGTGGAGTGGCATGAGCCTGTCACAGACGGAGGTAGCCCTGTTCTTGGCTACCATCTTGAAAGGAAAGAGAGGAATAGTATTCTTTGGGTCAAGATCAACAAGACACTTATTCATGAGCCTACTTTCAAGAGTCACCCATTGGAGGAGGGTATTGAATACGAATACAGGGTTTATGCTGAAAATATTGTCGGCATTGGCAGGTGCAGTAAGGTCTCAGAAGGCTGCATTGCCCGTGACCCATGTGATCCTCCTGGCATGCCAGAGGCCATCCATGTGAGCAAAGATACCATTGTCATACAGTGGACTAAACCTGAGTATGATGGTGGTAGTAACATAACTGGCTATACTGTGGAGAAACGTGATCTCCCAGATGGCAGGTGGGTAAGGGCAAACTTCACTAATGTGATTGAGACCCAGTTTACTGTGACTGGACTGACTGAAAATGCACAGTATGACTTCAGAGTCATTGCTAAAAATGCTGTCGGCACCATCAGTAAGCCATCCTACAACAGTGGACCAATCACTGCAAGTGATAAGATGGAGGCTCCGAAATTCTCCATTGACCCCGCATTCAGCAAGACCATTATCATCAATGCTGGAGAGACATTAAAGCTTGATGCCGATGTCCATGGAAAGCCATTGCCTATAATGCAGTGGTTCAAGGATGAAAAACCAATTGAGAATACACTCAGACTAGAGATCAAAAACACAGATAACCATGCAATGATTGTCATTAAGGACTGTGTCAGAATCGATGGGGGAATTTACATGCTGCAGCTCAAAAATGAAGCTGGCAGTGAAAGTGTGCCATTTAAGGTTGTAGTCCTGGACAGGCCTTGTCCATGTGAGGGACCCCTCCGCATCACTGGAGTAGCTGAAGATAGATGCACACTGTCATGGCGTGCCCCTCTACATGATGGAGGCAGTCCTATTACTCATTACAACATTGAGAGAAGGGAGACCAGCCGTCTAGCCTGGACTGTTGTTTCCAACAGCTGTGAAACCACATGCTACAAAGTCACCAAATTACTGGAAGGTAACGAGTATATGTTCCGTGTCATGGCAGTTAACAGTTATGGTGTCAGTGAGCCACTGGGGTCTGGTGGAGTGATTATGAAGACGCCATTTGTTCCTCCTGGTCCACCTCACATTGAGGATGTATCAAACATTGCCCATGATGGCATGACAATCACTTGGTCTGCCCCTGAGGCTGATGGTGGCAGTGAGATTACCAGTTACATAATTGAAAAGAAGGACAGAACTGGAATCAAATGGACCAGATGCAATAGGCAGAGGGTCACTGACCTCTCTTTTAGAGTTACAAGCCTAACCACTGACCATGAGTATGAGTTCAGAGTGACTGCTGAGAATGTAGTTGGAGCGGGAGAGCCAAGTCTTCCCAGTGCATACTATAAGGCCTGTGATCCCAAGTACAAACCTGGTGCCCCAGCATATTTACATGTGGTTGACTCCTCAAAGACTTCTATCACAGTGTCATGGGGTAAGCCTCTGTCTGATGGCGGCAGTGCCATTCAGGGATACATTGTTGAAGTCTGCAAGGCTGAGCAGGAGGAATGGACCATGGTTACTCCCCCAACTGGCCTGCGTGTGAACAAATATGAAATTACCAAACTTTCCGAGGGCCAGGAGTATAAGATTCAGGTGTGTGCTCTGAACAAACTTGGAGTTGGTGAGCCAGCAGCTCTCTCTGGAACAGCTAAGCCAGAGGAAAGGGTGGACCCACCACAGATTCACCTTGACTCTGAACTGAGGAAGGGCATTGTTGTGAAAGCAGGTGGATCTGTTAGAATCCATATTCCATTTAAGGGCAGGCCAGTACCTGCCATTAATTGGACTAAGGATGAGCAAGATCTAGGTGAAAAGGCAATGGTTGAGAAGGCTCCCAATTTCACACAGCTGTCCATTGACTCATGTGACAGGAGTGATTCAGGAAAATACACCCTCAGCCTGACCAACAGCAGTGGCTCTGTGTCTGAGTTTGTTGCCGTTAAAGTCCTGGATACACCTGGAGCCCCACAGAGTCTTTTGGTTAAGGATGTCAAAAAGGACTCTGTCACGCTTGTATGGGATGCCCCATTGATTGATGGAGGCTCCAAAATCAAGAACTATGTCATTGATAAGCGTGAATCAACCAGAAAGGCATATGCAAATGTGTCCACTAAATGCACCAAAACAACGTTCAAAGTTGAAAACCTGATTGAAGGTGCTATGTACTACTTCAGGGTCATGGCTGAGAATGACTATGGGGTTGGCCAAGCTGTTGAAACAAAGATGGCCTCCAAGGCATCTGAAGTACCACTACCTGTTGGAAAAGTCTTTCTCACTGATGTCACCAAGGTCAGTGCCTCACTGGCCTGGGAAAAACCTGAGCATGATGGAGGCAGTAGAATTGGTGGCTACCTAATTGAGATGCAACCTAAGGGTGTAGATAAATGGGGGGTTGCAGCAAATACAAAGACATGTGAGGGCACTGTCACAGGACTAACAGCTGGAACAGAATACTTATTCCGTATCATTGCTTACAATGAGAAAGGAAAGAGTGAGCCAAAGGCACTTGCTGCACCCGTTATTGCCAGTGATATGACCATGGAGCCAAGCATTAAGATGCAATTCAACACATACAGTGTATTAGCTGGAAAAGATCTTAAGTTGGAGTTCCCTGTGCTTGGCAGGCCTAAACCTAAAGTTACCTGGGACAAAGATGGTCAGCCCTTAAAGGTAACATCCAGAGTCAATGTGGTAAACACTGCAGCAACAACTGCAATTCAAATCACAGAGGCATGCAAAGAAGACTTTGGTAAATACTCCATTACAGCAACCAATACAGCTGGCACCATCACTGAGGATATCGCTGTTGTCATCCTTGACAAACCTGGTCCACCAACAGGTCCAGTCAAGGTTGTTGAAGTGAGCAACACCTTTGTCCATCTTGCTTGGGAGCCCCCAGAGTACACTGGTGGATGCCAGGTGAAGAACTATATAGTGGAGAAGAGAGACACAACCACAACAACATGGCAATCAGTCACCACACAGCTTGCAAGAACAGCTTTCAAAGTCAGCAAGCTAAAGACCGGTGCAGAATACCAATTCCGAATTATAGCTGAAAACAGATATGGAAAGGGCCTGCCTCTGGACTCCAAGGCCATTGTTGTACAATATCCATTCAGACCACCAGGGCCTCCAGGAACACCGCGTGTAAAATCTGCAACAAAGGAAATCATGATCATTGAATGGAATGAACCAGTTGTTGATGGTGGCAGTGCCATTATTGGTTACCATCTTGAAAGCAAGGAGAGAAACAGCATTCTGTGGAACAAACTGAACAAGATTCTCATCACTGATACTCAGTTCAAGATCTGCAATCTTGAGGAGGGTATTGGATATGAATTTAGAGTTTATGCAGAAAATATTGTTGGCATTGGTAGATGCAGTAAAGTGTCTGAATCATTTGTTGCACGTGACCCATGTGATCCTCCTGGTGCTCCCGAAGCTGTATCCATTTCTAAGAATCTAATCAAGATTCAGTGGACCAAACCTCAATATGATGGTGGCAGCAAAGTGAATGGATATATTGTGGAAAGGAAAGATCTTTCCTCCCCTGAAAAGCGCTGGGTCAGAGCTAATTTCACTAATATAATTGAGACAGAGTATACTGTCACTGGTCTGACAGAGAATGAGCAATACGAATTCAGAGTTATTGCAAGAAATGCAGCTGGAGTCTTCAGCGAGCCATCTGACAGCTCTGGACCTATTACTGCTACTGATGAAATTGAACCACCAAGAGCCTCAATGGACCCCAAATACAAGGATGTCATTGTTGTTAATGCTGGAGAAAACTTAGTTCTTGATGCAGACATTTATGGAAAACCAATTCCTGATGTCGTCTGGCTAAAAGAGGGCAAGGAAATGGACAAAGCCCTTCGCATTGAAGTGAAAACTACACAGAAGCGTGCAGCTATAACCATTAAGGATGTAACCAAGCTTGACAGTGGCCATTATGACCTTGTCCTCAAAAATCTGGGTGGTACAAAAACCTTCCCCATCACTGTCAAAGTTCTAGATAAACCAGGTCCACCCACTGGACCCATGAAAGCAACAGGAGTTATGGCTGACAGGTGCATCGTTGCCTGGTCTGAGCCAACTCTGGATGGTGGGGCAAGTATCACTCACTATGTCTTGGAGAAGAGAGAGACTAGCAGGTTGTCCTGGACAGTGGCTGCATCAGATATCAAAGGTCTGTACCATAAACTAACAAGTTTACTCCCTGGAGATGAATACATTTTCAGAGTCAGGGCAGTGAACAAATATGGTATTGGTGATTATCTGGAGAGTGAACCCATCATTGCACGCAATCCATACAAGCCACCTAGTGCTCCTGGAACTCCAGAAGCCAGTCAGATCACAAAGGACTCTATGGTTCTGTCATGGTCCATCCCAGAACACACTGGAGGCGCTGACATTGAAGGCTACCACCTTGAAAAACGTGACAAAGATAGTGTTAGGTGGACAAAATGCAACAGACAAAAGCTGACAGACACCCATTTCAAAGTCACAGGTCTGATGACAGATCACTTCTATGAGTACCGTGTTGCTGCTGAGAATGAGGTGGGAATTGGAGACCTCAGTGAATTGTCCCTGTTCTACAGAGCATGTGATGCTACAACACCACCTGGGCCTCCACACCATCCTAAGGTGACAGACTACACTAAGTCTTCTGTGTGTCTTTCATGGGGCAAACCTGACTTTGATGGTGGCGCGTATGTCAAGGGCTACATTGTTGAAATGAGGGAGTATACACCAGTACCTGAATCAACAGAGGAGACAGAAGTAGCTCCAGTGGTTGAAAAAGAATGGACTATGTGCACTCCACCCACTGGTATTCAGGCCACTAAACTCACTATCACAGACCTGAAGGAGGGTGGAGAATACCAGTTCCGTGTCTGTGCTATCAACTCTGAGGGAGTAGGGGAAGCTGCTAATGTCCATGGCACTGTGGTAACTTCTGATAGAGTGGAGGCACCAGAGATTGAGCTCGATGCTGATCTCAGAAAGGTGGTATCTGTCCGTGCTGGTGGAACTCTGCGTTTGTTTGTCACTATCAGGGGAAGGCCAGAACCTGCTGTGAAATGGGAAAAGGTTGAGGGTGTTCTCACAGAGCGTGTTGCAATTGACACCACTAGTTCGTATACCATGCTTGTCATTGACAACGTCAACCGCTTTGACAGTGGAAAATACTCACTAACGCTGGAGAACAGCAGTGGCACAAAATCTGCTGTTGTTGCAGTGAGAATTTTGGATACACCAAGTGCACCACAAAACTTTGCTGTGAAGGAACTGAAGAAGGATTCAGTTACTCTTGCCTGGGATACACCACTCACTGATGGCGGTTCTAAAATTACAAACTACATTGTTGAGAAGAGAGAGTCTGTCAGGAAGGCTTACACTACTGTCACCAGCAACTGCACTGCAAACTCATTCAAGATTGAGGAGCTGCCTGAAGGTGGCACTTTCTACTTCAGAGTCTGTGCTGTTAATGAATATGGCCAAGGACAGATGGTTGAAACCAAAGAAATCAAAATAGCTGAGGTACCTCTGCCACCAAGCAAGGTTACCCTTGTAGATTTGACAAAGAACAGTGTGACACTGTCATGGGATAAACCTGCTCATGATGGTGGCAGCAAAGTAATGTGCTACAATGTAGAATTCAAGCCTAAGAGTGGAGAAAAATGGGGTGTGGCATGCACAGTCAAGGTGACTGAAGCAACTATTCCTAATTTGACTCCTAATGAAGCCTATTTATTCAGAGTTGTTGCAATCAATGAGAAGGGAAAGAGTGAGCCAAAGGATCTAGGCTTGCCTGTGGTTGCAAAGGATGTTGCAATTGAACCATCTGTCAACTTACTGTTTACTACATATAGTGTGAAGGCCGGAGATGACCTTACTCTTGAAGTTCCAGTAAGAGGTCGACCAAAACCTGTTGTATCTTGGAAAAAGGATAGCCTTCCTTTAAAACAAACATCATCAGTGACTATCTTAAATACTGCAACATCTTCCAAAATACTAATCAAAGAGGCTAACAGAGAACACGTTGGCAAGTATGAGATTACCCTGGCCAACACAGCAGGAACTATCACAGCAGATATTGGAGTAGTTGTCCTTGATAAACCAGGTTCACCTAAAAGTATAAAGGTGGATGCTGTGACATCAGACAGCATCACACTGTCCTGGTCACCACCAGATTATGATGGAGGCTGCTGCATCAGTAACTATATTGTGGAGAAGAGAGATACAAATACACAAGAATGGCAGATGGTAGCGAGCAATGTTGCCAGAACAAGTTTCAAGGCTGGACGCCTCACCCATGGAGCAGAGTACCAATTCCGCATCTATGCAGTAAACCGTTATGGAAAGAGTACATATCTGGATTCACCCGGAATTACTGCTCAGTATAACTTCAAACAACCTGGACCTCCTTCAACACCTATAGTGAAGTTGGCTACCAAGGCTTACATGTTGGTGACTTGGAATGAGCCTGTCAGTGATGGTGGTAGTCCTGTTCTCGGCTACCATCTGGAGAGAAAGGAGCGTTCTAGCATTCTTTGGACCAAGATGAACAGAGGAATGATCAAAGATACAGAATACAAAGTCAATGGAATTGAAGAGGGCATGATGTATGAATATCGTATTTATGCTGAAAACATTGCTGGTATTGGTAAATGCAGCAAAGCTTGTGAAGCTGTAGCAGCCAGAGATCCATGTGATCCTCCGGGCACACCTGTGGTCACTGCTGTTACCAGAACATCTGTCTCCTTGTCTTGGAGTAAACCAGAGTATGATGGAGGAGCCAAGGTCTCTGGCTACATCATTGAACACAGAGATATTCCTGAAGGACGCTGGACAAGATGCAACTTTACCAATGTGCCTGAGACCCACTATGATGTAACAGGCCTTACAGAAAACAGCCAGTACGACTTCCGTGTCATTGCCAAAAATGCAGCTGGTTTGTTCAGTGAACCATCTGACAACACTGGACCCATCACTGTCAAGGATGACGTGGATCCACCACGCATTATGATGGATGTGAAGTTTAGAGAGACAGTATTTGTGAAAGCAGGTGAGACTCTGAAGATTAATGCTGATCTTGCTGGACGCCCTGCCCCTGTCATTTCCTGGACCAAGGATGGCAAAGAGATTGAGCTGAGAGCTAGAATCCAGATTGTCTCAACAGATGCCAGTACTTCTGTCACTGTCAAGGACTGTATCAGAAGAGACTCTGGACAGTATGCCCTGACTCTACAGAATATTGCTGGAACAGTTACTATGCCAATAAAGTGTGTCATTCTTGATAAGCCAGGACCCTCTTCAGGACCTCTGCAGATCACAGGTCTCACAGCTGAAGACTGCACTCTGTCATGGGGTCCACCTCAGGAGACTGGTGGTGCTAATATCACACATTATGTTGTTGAGAGGCGTGAGACCAGCCGTTTGGCATGGACACTGGTGAAAGGAGATGTCACAAAAACACATTTCAAAGTCACAGGACTGCTGAAGGGCAATGAATATGTCTT
Source organism: Psettodes erumei (assembly GCA_016785225.1). Lineage (NCBI taxonomy): Eukaryota > Metazoa > Chordata > Actinopteri > Pleuronectiformes > Psettodidae > Psettodes > Psettodes erumei. The sequence goes on from JAFBJZ010000957.1 coordinate 291,318, forward strand.
CAGGGTTTTGGCTGTTAATAAACATGGATTAGGTGAGGCTCTGGAGAGTGATGCTGTCAAGGTTACAGATCCATACACTGTTGCCACTGCCCCAGCTAGTGTTGATGTCACTGCCATAACTGGAGATTCAATGACCCTCACCTGGTGCAAGCCGGCGAGTGACGGAGGCAGCCCCATTACTGGATATGTAATTGAGCGCCGTGAGAAGACAGGTATGCGCTGGATCCGTGTAAATAGAGATCCAGTTGTTGAATGTACTGCAGTAGCAACCAAATTGCGCAAGGGTTGTGAGTATGACTTCAGAGTCTATGCCGAAAATGCTGCTGGTCTGAGTCCTCCAAGTGAACCATCTGCAACATTCAGAGCACTGGATCCTCTGATTACTCCTTCTCGCCCAACCAAGCCAAAAATAGTCAGTTCAACCAAGGATAGTGTGTCCATTGTCTGGAAAACACCAACAGAGGATGGTGGTGCTCCCATCCTTGGTTACAGTGTAGAATACAGAGAATACATCCACAAACAACAACCAGAGGTTGAGGAAGAAGGGGAAGAATATTGGGAGGAGGAAGAGGAGGAACCTGAATCACCTGAAGAACTTGCTAGATGGGTTGAGGCTATCCCTCTTACCAAGAGCTTGGAATTCACAATTAAAGGATTGAAGACCAATGCAGAATATGAATTCTGTGTCAAGGCAATAAACAAAGTTGGCAGCAGTGTGCGTAGCAAATATTCAGAAGCAGTTGTAGTAATGGACAGAACTGTAGAGCCATCATTTGATGTTGATGTTGAGATGCGTAAAGTACTTACTGTTAAACATGGAACAGCATTTACTCTAAATGTACCATTCAAGGGCAAACCAGTGCCATCAGTGGAATGGGCCAAGGAGGGTATTAATCTAAAGGTCAGGGGAACCATTGAATCATCTGATTCCAGCACTTCACTGACCATTGAGAAGTCAAGTAGAAATGACTCTGGAGAGTATTGTGTCACTATTGAATCACCATTGGGAAAAGCAACATTGCCCATAGTTGTTAAGGTGCTTGACTCTCCTGGACCCCCTGTCAATGTTAAAGTTTCAGCAGTGACTAGGGATTCTGCAACCCTCACTTGGGAGACTCCAGAGAATGATGGTGGTGATGCAGTGAAGGCCTACCATGTTGAAAAGCGTGAGGCCAGTAAGAAGGCCTGGGTGTCTGTGACCAGCAACTGCCACACATTTACTTACAAGGTGGAAGACTTGCAGGAAGGAGCCATCTATTACTTCAGAGTTATTGGAGAAAATGAGTATGGAGTTGGTGTCCCCCAGGAGGTCAAGGGTGGAACCAAGATTACAGGTAAGATGTGAACTATAATTTTGATTTTATGCAGCTTTTATTGTTTCAACACAATGTGCTTGATAAAACTTCCTTCTGTCTGTTTCAGAGGTACCAAGTCCACCCATGAAACTTGGAGTTGCAAATGTTACCAAGGACAGCATTACAATTGCCTGGACAAGACCAGAATACGATGGTGGAAGCAAAGTTACTGGTTACCTTATTGATGCTCTGGAGAAGGGACAGACCAAGTGGGTGAAGTGTGCCACTGTGAGGACCATGAATCACACCATCAAGAACCTCAGGGAGGGTGCTGAGTACTTCTTCAGAGTTTGTGCTGAGAACCATGCCGGACTCAGTGAGCCCAAGGAGATGATTGTACCTGTTATTGTCAAGGAAATACAAGGTATTACCTGTAGCTTTATTACTACTCTATATTAGTTTTATTATTCAATACTTCTAATCAAAGTTAATACATAAAGTCAAATAATGAGTATAATAATAGCTTTGAAGTGACTTCTCACTGTCCTGTCTTATTTTTTAACAGAGGCTCCAGAGTTTGACCTCAGGAACTACCCCAAGAATACAGTTTATGTGAAAGCAGGGTCCAACCTGACCTTTGAGATTCCTCTCACTGGAAGGCCCATGCCTAAGGTGACTATGTCCAAGAACAATGTTGTCATCAAGGGATCCAAGAGACTGCTGACAGAAGTAACACCAGACAGCTTAATCATCACTCTAAATGAAAGCATTTCAAGTGATGCTGGCAAGTATGAAGTCATCGCCTCAAATGCAGGAGGTACCACAAAGATCTTCATTATCTTCGTTGTGCTGGACAGACCTGAACCACCTGTTGGTCCAGTTCAGATTGGAGAGGTTGGCGAGACAACAGTGTGTCTGAAATGGGCACCTCCAGAGTATGATGGTGGCAGCCCTGTTACTAACTACATTGTTCTGAAACGTGAAACCAGCACTCCTACCTGGGCTGAGGTGTCAACTAACGTTGCCAGAAACTCGATCAAGGTGACTAAGCTGACCAAGGGAGAGGCGTATCAGTTCAGAATCAAGGCTGAGAATCGCTTTGGTGTCAGCGACTACATTGACAGCAAATCAGTCATGATAAAGCTTCCATACAGTAAGTCAGTCTACTTCATTATTATGTAGCTTTAATGATCCTGTTCTATGACCTATGGGCAATAATCATAATTTTCAATTTCATAGTATGCTGGGGGTTATCTTAGTACCCCATTGCCATGATACAACTTTTGATTTTTAGATTATTATCCATAAAACACTAAACACTTATGTGGATGTTGTTGATTGCAGCCATCCCTGGACCTCCATCCACACCATGGGTCAGCTATGTGTCCAGAGAGAGTCTGACAGTCTGCTGGAATGAGCCAGTTAATGATGGTGGAAACCCTGTAATAGGATATCATCTTCAGATGAAAGAGAGAAGCAGCATCCTCTGGCAGAAGATCAACAAGACAGCAATCCCAGCAAACCAGTGGCGAGTTACAAACATCCTCCCTGGTCTCATCTATGAGTTCAAGGTGGCAGCTGAAAATTCCGCTGGTATTGGAAAGATGAGCAAAACCTCTGAAGAGGTCCTTGCTATTGATGCCTGCGGTAAGTGTTTTTAATTTGGACCACGAGTTTCAATGGCACCCACAGCCTTAAATGATATTAACATGCAAAAAGGAACTCCTATATTTGTGTCTCATAAAGAAATACTTTTTCATCATTTTAATATTACAGAGCCCCCAGCAAACATCCGTATTACAGAAGTGACCAAGAACTCAGTCAGTCTGGCCTGGCAGAGGCCTCCATACGATGGTGGAAGCAAGATTACTGGCTACAGTGTAGAGCGGAGGGAAGCTCCCAATGGAAGATGGGTGAAGGCCAACTTCACAAACATCATTGAACTGGGCTTCACTGTATCTGGACTAACCCAGGATGAGTCTTATGAGTTCAGAGTGTACGCCAAGAATGCCGTTGGCTCTGTTAGCAATCCATCTCTCATTGCTGGCCCAGTCACTTGTGTAGACGCATGTGGTGAGTTTAGATTTGCACCCATGGTACATTTCTTGTTCACTTTTATTGGATTTATTTATACATTACTTATATTAATATTTCATGTCCCACAGGTGCCCCAGCAATTGACCTTCCTCCAGAGTATCTGGATGTGGTACAATACAAGGCTGGTGCATCAATTAAGCTCAGAGTTGGAATTATTGCCAAACCTCTGCCATCAATTGAGTGGCTCAAGAATGGAAAGGAACTGGTAGTGACCTCAACTGTGTCTGTCGAAAGTACAACAGACTCTTCTGCCATTCTTATCAAGGATGCAACTCGCTTTGACACAGGCTCATATGAGGTCAAGATCAAGAATGTTCTTGGATCAGCATCTGCAACCATCAGGATTGAAATCCTAGGTATTTTGAATTTCTTGTCTCACATTTGCATTTGCACAGTTTGGAATTCCTGGATGCACTGGTAGCTTATCTTGTTAATGTGTACCTTTAAGGCTGAGTCTTGCATTTAATGCCACTTTCCATCATTTCAGTATTTCATGTTCATATGCTCCCTTTTTTAACCTCCACTTAGACAAACCTGGACCCCCAGCTGGCATCATTAACTTCAAGTCTGTCACAGCAGACAGGATCATTTTCAGCTGGGAACCTATTCCCGAGTCTGACCAGGGAGGTTCCAAGGTGACCCACTACATTGTTGAGCGGCGCGAAACCAGCCGAGTGGTCTGGTCTACGGTTTCAGACAAACATGAGCAGACACACATCGCTGTTGGCAAGCTGGTGCGTGGAAATGAATATGTGTTCCGCGTTATGGGTGTTAATAAGTATGGAGTTGGAGTGCCACTGGAGTCAGAGCCTGTCATCGCTAAGAATGCCTTTGGTAAGTTTTGGAGCTTTGGAATGCTGAATATAATGGTCAAGACATAATAACAGTCTGAATCTGATTGGGGCAAAAACAAGCATTTCTAACACTACATTTATACAGAGAAAAGGCCCACATGATTGCACTTCGGCAACTGTCTAGTTGTTCCAGGTATAATGTTCTTGCTCAATAGTGGACAGATTCCAGAGTTTTTTGTCCCTATCAATGTGACCTAAAAACAGGAGAAATTAGGGGGCATATCTTAAATTGCTGAAATTATATTGTTTTTTTATTTATGTTTGTTTTTCATTGTCTTTGATATTTGCATTTCTTTGAAATATTTGTGCTCCATTTTTATAGTAACTCCTGGCCAGCCTCGTACTCCTGAGGTTAACATCATCACTAAGTCCACCATGGTGGTAGAATGGGACAAACCAGGTGTAGATGGAGGTAGCGCTGTGACTGGCTATTACCTGGAGAGACGTGACAAGAAGAGCTCGCGCTGGATCAGAGTTTACAAAGACCCTGTCTCTGACATCAAACAGACTGTCTATCACTTGACAGAAGGAAATGAGTACCAATATCGTGTCTGTGCCATTAACAAGGCTGGAGAGGGACCTTTCTCCGATGACTCGGACTACTACAAGGCTGCTGACCCAGTTGGTAAGTCGTCTGATATTTGCAAATTTCCAAGAAAAACAAGATAGATGAAGAAGATAAATGTACAGCTCCATCTAACAAATACATTTTTACAGATCCACCATATGAGCCCTGCAAGCTGAAGGTTGTGGACTCCACCAAGACATCCATCACCTTGGGCTGGTCAAAACCAGAATATGATGGTGGCAGTGAGGTCATCAGCTACATGGTGGAGAAGCTTGTTGAGGGAGAGAAAGAATGGGCTATGATTACCACTAAAGGAGAGGTCAAGACAACAGAGTATGTGGTTCATGGCTTGAAACCAGATGTCAACTACTTCTTTAGAGTTTCTGCTGTCAACTGTGCTGGCCGTGGAGACCCCCTGGAGATGACTGAACCTGTGCAGGCTAAGGATATCCTAGGTAAATCTCTCACTGATGTGTATGTTCTTACAACACAATGTCTTGTTTTGTTCTTAAATTGCTCACATATAATATTCCCCGTGCAACCTAAACTTTTTCATGATTTTCACAGAGGAGGCCCAAATAGACACAGATGTGGCCATGAGGACTCACTACATTGTCAAGGCTGGCAAGGATGTGGAGCTGTCTGTTCCTCTGAAGGGCAGACCTGCTCCCACTGCTTCATGGATGAAGGGAGAGGAATGCATTGACCGCAACCCCAAATATGAGTTCCACCACTCAGACACAAGCACAGTCCTTGTTATGCGTGAAGTGACCAGGCTTGACACTGGAAAGTACACAGTCAAGATAGAGAATGGTGTGGGAGAGCCCAAGACACTGACCCTGTCCGTGAAAGTCCAGGATACCCCAGCTCAGTGCAGAAACCTGGTCCTGAAGGACGTGACCCGTGGAAAGGTTACTATCTGCTGGGAGCCTCCTCTCCTCGACGGTGGTGCTGAAATAACAAACTACATTGTTGAGAAGAGGGACTCCTCCAAGAGATCCTTCTCTGCTGTGACAAGCAAATGCACAGACACCACATACACCATTGAAGATCTCTCTGAGAAGACATCCTTCTTCTTCCGTGTGTTAGCAGAAAATGAGAATGGTATTGGTGATCCATGTGACACACAAGAGCCTGTGAAGGCCACGGAGACTCCAGGTCCAGTGAAGGAAGTCTCTATGAAGGATTCATCTAAGACCTCTGTCACGCTGCATTGGTTGAAGCCAGATTACGATGGTGGCAGTATCATCTCCGACTATATCATTGAGAAGAAGCTTAAGGGTGAGGAATGGTCACTTGGAGGAACTAGCAGACAAAGTGAGTTTGAGGTCAAGAAACTCAAGGAACACTCAGAAATGTTCTTCAGAGTTGCTGCCAGGAATGAGAAGGGTCAGGGTGACTTTGTTGAGATTGGGCCTATCAAGGTCATTGACTACATTATCACACCTGAGGCAAGCCTTGCAGAGTACCCAGATGGCAGCGTCAGTGTTCGCCTGGGTCACAATGTGCACATTGAACTGCCATACAAAGGCAAACCCAGACCATCCATTCTGTGGCTGAAAGACAACCTGCCTCTGAAGGAGAGTGATCAAGTACGCTTCAAGAAGACAGAAAACAAAGCCACTCTGATGATTAAGAATGTGAAAAAGGAGAATGAGGGTAAATATACCCTCACCCTTGACAATAAGATCAACAGGAGGTCCTTCCACATTTATGTCATCACACTTGGACCACCATCAAAGCCTGTTGGACCCATCAAACTGGATGAAGTGAGAGCTGAGAGTATTATGATCTCCTGGGAGGAACCAAATGACGATGGTGGTGGAGACATCACCTGTTACACTGTTGAGAAGCGTGATACCTCCAAGCCTGACTGGAAGATGGCCTGCTCTAGTGTAGAGGGTACTCAGTTCAAGGTCCCCAACCTGATTAAGGGTGTCCAGTACCAGTTCAGAGTGTGTGCTGAGAACAGATATGGTGTCAGTGAGCCTTTGATCTCCCAGATGGTCATTGCCAAGCACCAATTCAGGCCTCCAGGCCCACCAGGCAAGCCTGTTGTGTACAATGTCACCAACGATGGCATGACCATCCAGTGGGAGAAGCCCATCTATGATGGTGGTACCCCCATTCAGGGCTACCATGTGGAAAAGAAGGAAAAGAACAGCATTATGTGGCAAAAGGTGAACACTATGCTGGTCAGAGAAACAGAGTACAGGATTTTGGAACTCATTGAAGGCCTTGAGTACTCCTTCAGAGTCTATGCCCAGAATGATTCTGGCTTCAGCCGAATGAGTGATGAGAGCAAGCTAACCATGGCTGTCAGTCCTGTGGGTGAGTGCTGATTCAATTATATTATTTTGTTTGCTTACAGTTCAAACGTACAACATATTTAGACTATAATGCGTTTGGCTAAATCAGTTGTTTTACAAAGGTTTTATATCTGAGTTAAGTTTAAAAATGTATTTCATGTCTTTTAGATCCTCCTGGTCAGCCTGACTACACTGATGTGACAAGTGATTCAGTGACACTGAAATGGGATGCACCCAAACGTGATGGTGGTAGCAAGATTGTGGGCTACAACATTGAGAAACGCCAAGGACATGGTCGCTGGTTCAAGGCCAACCTGACTGATGTACATGAATGCCTGTACACTGTCACTGGGTTGGCAACAAATGAACGTTATGAGTTCAGAGTCATTGCAAGAAATGCCATTGGCGTAGTCAGTCCTCCCTCCAACTCCTCTGGCTTAATTGTAGTGAGAAGTGAGAATGGTGAGTATAGCTAGCGGTTTGTTATATTAAACCTTAGGACTGATGGGTAAATAATGTAGCTGGTATACACTGCTTTTGTTGCCCTTCAGTAACTGCTTAGAAGCTAAAAGTAAAAGTGTAAACAACACATCTCATGTCTGCTTTCTGAAAATGATGCTGTTAATGCTCAGATAATCTCAACATTATAAATTAATTCTTATTCTTTTCTGAAAACCAGCTTCTCCAAATATTGAGTTTGGCCCAGAGTACTTCGAGGGTTTGACAGTCAAGGCAGGAGACAACATCAGGCTGAAAGCAACAATCACTGGACGCCCTCTTCCCAAGGTTGTCTGGTACAGAGACAGTGTTGTGGTTACCAAAAAGATGATGGACATTATCAATGTAGCTGGATCCAGCACCCTGTTTGTCAGGGATGCTGACCGTACGCACCGTGGTCTCTACACTGTGGAAGCTACCAATGGATCTGGAAGCAAGAAGGAGAACATCCTTGTTCAAGTCCAAGGTACTCAGTTTTGACATTTCTTGACTTTATATAACACTGTTGTCTCAGCACTATCACATTTATTTATTATGTTCTAACAAACTCATACACGTGTTGCAGACACACCCGGGGAGCCAGTGGGACCCATCACTTTCAGTAACATCTCAGAAGGCAAGTGCACTCTGTCTTGGAACCCACCAGAGAATGATGGCTGCTCCGAGATTTCACATTATATCATTGAGAAGCGTGAGACTGCAAAGATCTCTTGGGCTTTGGTGTCGAATGAGTGTAAGCACTGCACTTTCAATGCAACCAAGCTCATTAAGACCAATGAGTACCAGTTCAGGGTCTCTGCTGTTAACAAGTTTGGAGTTGGCAGACCTTTGGAATCCAGCCCCATCATTGCACAGCTGCAATACAGTAAGTAGAAAGACTGACATGCTTTTTTATTTAATATTTCAGAAGTAACCACAAAACTCATATTTAGTCATTGCAAATTATAAACTAATTTTTCTAAATTGTTCCCCTCAGCTACTCCTGATGCTCCAGGCACTCCTGACGCCACTGAGGTGACAGGAGAGAGCATCACCCTGTCTTGGACTCCTCCAACATCTGATGGTGGAAACCCCATTCAGTACTACATCCTTGAGAAACGAGAAAAGAAGACTGTCCGGTTTTACAAAGTCATTACCAAGAAGCCCATTACTGAATGTGCTCACAAGGTTCTTCACCTGACAGAGGACATGGAATATGAGTTCCGAGTCATAGCTGTGAATGATGCTGGTGTTGGAGCTCCAAGCAACATCTCTATCCCTATCAAAGCTGCTGAGCCAAAGGATATTCCTTGCGCTCCATCTGTTGTCTGTGTGTCTGACTCTACCAACACCTCAATCAGTCTGGAATGGAGCAGACCTGCGGATGATGGAGGCATGGAGATCCTGGGCTACATTATTGAGATGGTGAAGGGAGAAGCAACAGAATGGAAGAGAGTAAATGAGGAATTGGTGGCAGACACAAATTACATGGTAACTGGTCTGGAGACAGGAGCCGAGTACAAGTTCCGTGTCGCAGCTGTCAATCACGTGGGCAGAGGTGAGGAACGGGAGACTCCAGAGCCTGCTCAGGCAGTAGACAAGCTAACACCACCACAGGTGGATATTGATGCCACCTTCAAGCAGACTCATATTGTCAAGGCTGGAGGTTCAGTGTGCCTGGGCATCCACTTTAGAGGAAGACCCATGCCTAAAGCCACCTGGGTGAAAGAGGAAGGAGAGCTAGGTGTCATGTCAGAGATCACAACTACAGATGGCTATAGTTCCTTAACTATTGAAAACTGCTCTAGACATGATACAGGCAAATACACTGTGAACCTGGAAAATGCCAGTGGCAGCAAAGCCATTACATTCACTGTTAAGGTGATGGACACTCCTGGATCACCACAGGCAGTTGCCTTCAAGGAAGTATCCAGAGGCTCAGTCACAATTACCTGGGAGCCTCCCCTCAATGACGGTGGGGCCCGCATCCATCACTATATTGTTGAGAGACGTGAGGCTAGCCGCCGTACCTGGCAGCAGTCTGGTGGCAAGTGCACACAGAACATCCTGAAGATCCAGGACCTGTTGGAAGGAGTGCCATACTTCTTCAGAGTATCAGCAGAGAGCCAGCATGGTGTGGGTGAGGCGTTTGAGCTGACTGAGCCTGTCATTGCCACTGCAGAGCCAGCATCTCCAAAAAGAATGGACATCCTCGACACCACAGACAACTCTGTGTCGCTTGGCTGGCTGAAACCTGAGCATGATGGTGGCAGCCGCATCCAGGGTTACATCATTGAGGCAAAGCCAAAGGGTACAGACAAATGGGTTGTGGTTGGCAACACCAAGAATCTCACATATGTTGTTGAAAGGCTGAACAAAGGTGACGAGTATGACTTCCGAGTGAAAGCCAAGAATGAATCCGGCTACAGCAAGCCCAGGGAAACTCTGGCTCCTGTCCTTGTCAAAGAACCTCACATTGACCCTGCTGCTGACCTCAGTGAGATCACCAACCAGCTGATCACATCCAGGTCTGGTAGCACCTTCACCATCGATGTTCCCATCAGTGGTAGACCTGCTCCTAAGGTCACCTGGAAGCTGGAGGAGATGAGGCTGAAGAACTCAGACAGAGTCACCATCAAAGTAACTAAGGACCGAACCAGCATCTCAGTCAAGGAGGCCATGAGAGGAGATGGTGGTAAATACTACCTCACTCTGGAGAATGTGAGAGGAACCAAGACCTTCACTATTGAAGTTAATGTCACAGGTAGACCCAGTCCTCCAACTGCACCCATCAAAATCACATCCATCACCTCTGAGTCCTGTGTCGTTAACTGGCAACCACCAGAGGATGATGGTGGCACCGACATCACCAACTACATTGTGGAGAAGCGTGAGTCTGGTTCCACAGCCTGGCAGCTGATCAATTCCAGTGTGAAGCGCACATCTCTCCATGTCAGCCATCTGACCAAGTACATGCAGTACACATTCAGGGTGTCTGCTGAGAACAGATTTGGTGTCAGCAAGCCCACTGAATCTGAGACTATTGTTGCAGAGCATCCTTTCAGTAAGTACTGCTCCTTTTGACTCATTCACTCATTTAATGCATGTATATTAAAGAACAGATTTGTTAGAGTGTTTCACAGTAATCTCTGTAAAGATGTATGCTCTCTATTAACTCAAGTGAAAATTTAGATGACTGCTCAACAACAAAATCTGTTTTTAAAATCACAGCACCCCCTGGCCCACCAACGCGGCCTTCAGTCTTCAATGTCACTGCTAACACAATGACCCTGAAATGGGAGGAGCCTTACCATGATGGTGGCAGCAAGGTGACAGGCTACTGGATCGAGAAGAAGGAGAGGAACAATATCTTGTGGGTGAGGGAGAATAACATCCCTTGCTTTGAGTGCTACTACAAGGTGGAAGGTCTAGTTGAAGGCCTGGAGTACCAGTTCAGGGTTTATGCCATGAACAGTGCTGGGCTGAGCAAAGCCAGTGAGGCCTCCAAGGGAGCAGTTGCTCAAAACCCAGTTGGTGAGTTTTGACAGCTTAGTATCACACTATCCATTGTCTTACTTAATACTCCATTGCTCTGCGTCTGACAAAATCATTTGATCTGTTATTTAGATCCACCAAGTAAGCCAGAAGTCACAAATGTCACAAGGACTACAGTCTCACTCAAATGGTCAGCTCCACTGAATGATGGTGGCAGTCCCATTGTGGGCTACATCATTGAACGTAAGCCATACACCTTGACTGGTGAGGGCCGCTGGCTCAAGTGTAACTACACCAATGTGACAGACCATTTCTACACTGTAACTGCCCTGGGAGAGGGAGAGCCCTATGAGTTCAGAGTCATTGCCAAGAATGCCAACCAGGTCTTCAGTACGCCCTCAGAGTCCACTGGGTCTGTGCAGTGCAAGACTGACTTTGGTAAGATCTTCTTCTGTGACCATAATGCAATACCACCGAAACAAAATACTTTCACGCTTATGACAGTACATCTTAAGTAACATGATGACAGTAAGATGAAATTGTCTCATGTTCACTGTTAAGTTACAGCAACTCCTTAAGACTTAAGGATTTAGATTTAGTTGAATATAAATAAAATAGAGTCTCAACAAAGCAGTACTTTCTGATCAAGAAGTTGTTTCATAACAATGCACTTGCTATCCATTAAACAGAGCCTCCAAAGGCACAGCTGGACAGCAAACTCTTGTCTGAAACTGTGATGGTCAGAGCCGGTTCAGACCTGGTTCTGGATGCTGCAGTGGGAGGCAGGCCTGACCCTAAGGCTTCCTGGTCCAAGGGCAACAGAGAGCTGGAGTTGTGTGAAAAGTACCACCTGCAGTACACTCCCACCAAGGCCATGGCCATCATAAAATTCTGTGACAGAAATGACACTGGAAAGTACATCCTCACGGTCAGGAATGTAAGTGGAACCAAGACTGCGGAGGTCAATGTCAAAGTGCTTGGTAAGAAGCTTTTTATTTTTCAACAATTTAATTCACTGCATTTACAGATTACACTGGAAGAAATCATTTGTCTTAGGTATCCAAAGTAATATCATGAACAAATGTTTTTCTGCAGACACGCCGGGAGTGTGTGAAGGCAGCATTGAGATCAGCAAAATCACAGAAGAGTCATGCACCCTGAGCTGGAAGCCTCCCCTGGAGGATGGCGGTGACAATGTCTCCCACTACATCGTGGAGAGGCGTGACACCAACAGGCTCAACTGGGTGATCATGCATGATGAGTGCAAGGAGCTGACCTGCAACATCACCGGGCTGTCCAAGAACACCGAGTACCTGTTCAGAGTTCGGGGAGTAAACAAGTATGGAGCTGGAGTCCACCTACAGTCAGGGCCCATGGTCGCCAGAAATACTTTCAGTGAGTGCCTTTAAAAGTATCATTCCATCAAAACAGCCCCTGCTCTTTTATTTTTAAATAAAAATCCCTTTTAAAAGAAAGCAAAATAAATCTTACCAAAACATGGCCTTGCTTACAAAGAATTTGATTGACAATGAAAATTTCTTTATAACCTCTAATGCTCAATTGCTCTTCTACTTTGTCTTCCTTCAGCTGTGCCAACTCCTCCTGGTCCTCCTGAGATCTTGGCATCAGGAAAAGATTTTGCCACTATCGAGTGGTTGAAACCAGAGAGCGATGGTGGCAGCCCATTGATCCACTACCTGGTGGAGAGGCGTGAAAGAAAGAGTGCCCGCTGGGTGAAGGTGAACAGGGACGGAGCTCACCAAGACACCACACTGAAGGTGTCTGGTTTGATTGAGGGCAACATCTATCAGTTCAGAGTGACAGCCATCAACAAGGCTGGAGAAAGTGAACCCAGCGAGGTTTCTCTGTATGTTGTCTGCAGAGTGCCAACATGTAAGTCTGGTTTGTTCAAGTCAAAATACCTAACATTACATGCAACCGAAGATCAGACTTCTTATCTTAAATGTATGAATATCTTTTTTGTGACAGACATAAAAAGTGAGTAATGGATAACTGTATCCATTAAAAAACATGTAAATCTGTTAAAACACAACATTGATCTTAATTCCTGCATCGTCTCCTCTCAGGCACCCCGGCACCTCCTTCAATCCCTCGCATTACTGACACCCATGCTGACAGCATCAGCTTGGCCTGGTCCCGCCCCGTGGAAGATGGAGGAGCTGATGTGATGGGCTACATCCTGGAGATGCAGGAAGCTGGAGCAGAGGAATGGAAGAAGGCCCACGAAAAGACACTGCGTGCTACAGAGTATGTGGTCTCTGAACTTTCTGCAGGCAAGAAGTACTGCTTCAGAGTGGCTGGCATAAACATCAATGGTACAGGAGACTTCAGTGAACCATGTGCTGAGACTGAGCCAGTGGAGAGAATTGGTAAGTCATCTGGAAGAGTATTAAGTGATTGCAAATACAGCAGCTGAGTTGAGTGCATAAGAATTTGACATTCAAAAAAATGTGAACTTTCAAATTGCACTTCAGCTCCAAATTTGGTTTCTTTAATGACTTTTCTTCTTCTTATAGAGTAAATGTCATTTGTAAGTCTTTAAATGTACATTTAAATTTCTGAATATATCAATTATTCCTTCCCCTCACACAGAAACTCCTGACTTCGAGCTCCACGATGATCTAAAGAAGACCATCTGCCTGCGTGCTGGTGGTTCCCTACGCCTGTTTGTTAGTATCACTGGTCGTCCCACTCCTGCAATCACGTGGAGCAAACCAGGTGTTGACCTCCACAACAGAGGCTTCATCGAGGTCAACAACAAATCCACCACACTCATCATTGATAAGGTCCACCGCTATGACGCTGGCAAGTATACTCTGACAGCCGAGAACTCTGCAGGGAAACAAGAAGTCAACATTCTGGTCAAGGTTTATGGTAAGTTGTTGAAAATGTCTGAGGCGTGAATTTGAATGTGACATCGGGAAATACTGAGTTTAATTAAAATTTACTGTACTCGAACATTTCTTTTACCATTTAGTCAATTGTGTAAGATACATATATTTTAACTACAGAATTAATTTTTATTCTTAGATACTCCTGGACCAACTGGACCAATCAAGATCAAGGAGCTGACCAAAGATTCTGCCACCATCTCTTGGGAAGCCCCAACTGTAGATGGTGGTGCCCCTGTCAACAACTACATTATTGAGAGGCGTGAGGCCTCCATGAGAGCCTACAAGACTGTAACATCTAAGTGCAGCAAGACATACTACAAGATTGACAACCTGATGGAGGGCATGCTGTACTACTTCCGGGTCCTCCCTGAGAATATTTATGGAATTGGAGAGTCCTGTGAGACTCCTGATGTCATACTGGTTTGCGAAGTGCCTTTGCCACCACACAAGTTGGATGTGATTGATGTCACCAAGACCACTGTTACCCTGGGATGGGAAAAGCCTGAGCATGATGGTGGCAGCAGATTGACAGGTTATGTACTTGAGGCCTGCAAGTTTGGCACCGATAAGTGGATGAAGGTGGCCACACTGAAGCTCACAGACTTTGAGCACACTGTTGATAAGCTGAATGAGAATGAACAGTACTTGTTCAGAATCAGAGCAGTCAACAGCAGAGGAGCCAGTGAGCCCAAAGAGCTTCTCACAGCCATCACTATACAGGAACAGAGAGGTAACAGACACAAAACATACAAGCATGACTTGTTTGTTAAAATTATTGTCTGTAAAATTGTGTAATTCAGACATTAAATTCTAGTGATCCTTTGGCTTTCTTGGTTTCTTACAAAACATTTGATTTTCTGTAGCAGTACCATTCAGTGTATCATCAGCTCATTTCACGATCTGTTTCAGAGCATTTTAATGTAAATTGCGGTTTCATTATTTTTTATTTATCTTTCTCCCCAGTCATGCCTATGGTTGACTTCTCCAGTATTCCTCAGAAGGTTGTCAATGTCCTGGCTGGCAAGACCCTGGAGCTGGACTTGCCTATCATTGGCAGGCCTCCTCCCGTCTGCTCTTGGTTCTTCGGTGACAACAGGATTAGAATCACAGACCGTGTCAAGGTCAAGAGCACTGGCAAGTTCTCTAAACTGACTGTGTCTGACACCACCATTGATGACACTGGTGACTACACCCTGGAGGTGAAGAATGCTGTTGGTACCATCACAGAGGTCATCAAGGTCATCATCCTCTGTAAGAAACCATCTCTCACTTGTTACTGATGCTTATTAATGGAAGGTTATAATAAAATAGATTATTTTTTGATTGACCATAATACAGACAATACCAAATGTTTTATTAATGCTTACCTTTCAGTCAATGAAGCTAACTCTTTTTATTCTGTTATTCCCTCTTTAACAGCTAAACCTGATGAACCAAAGGGACCCATTAAGTTTGAGGAGGTTGATGCCACCACTGTAACCTGCAGCTGGGAACCTCCAGTCAGAGATGGTGGAGCTCCAATCAGTGGATATATGGTGGAGCAACGTGATGCTCACAGACCCGGCTGGGTGCCTGTTTGTGACTCTGTTAGCCGACCAATCTTCAAGTTTGAGAACCTGATTGAGGGAGATGAGTATGTCTTCCGTGCAGCTGCAGTGAATCGCTATGGCACCGGAGAGTTCCTCCAATCTGAGATTGTGACCTGTAGGAGCTTGAAGAGTAAGACTTGTGTTTTTTTCAAGATAAAATATTCAGCCAATATTGCTATACATAGAAAACTGGGTAAATTCTGAGTGATGTAACATGCCCTCCCCCAACAGATGTGCCTGGACCTCCTGGCCGTCCAACCATCTTTGATGTTTCTCGGGATGGCATGACTGTGGCCTGGAACCCACCAGACGAAGATGGGGGGCTTGAAGTTTCCGGATACATCATTGAGCGCAAAGAAGTCAGGGCTGACAGATGGGTGCGTGCTAACAAGAACCCCATCACCATGACCAGATACAGGTCAACAGAGCTGATCGAGGGCCTGGAGTACGAACACAGAATTACTGCCATCAATGCCAGAGGA
This sequence comes from Psettodes erumei, assembly GCA_016785225.1. NCBI lineage: Eukaryota > Metazoa > Chordata > Actinopteri > Pleuronectiformes > Psettodidae > Psettodes > Psettodes erumei. Next base: position 307,399 of record JAFBJZ010000957.1, read on the forward strand.
CTGAGCAAACCAAGCCTGCCATCCAAACCAGCAGTTGCAACAGATCCCATTGGTAGGAGACTTGTTGACATAGCAAGCCTAAAAAGTGAAGACATATCTTTTGATGAAGCAGCTGTGGATATTGATATGCTTCTCCTTCCTATTCAGATCCACCTGGCTGTCCTCAGAACCCCAGGATCACGGATACCACCAAGTCTTCCGTGTCTTTGGCTTGGAGTCCTCCTGATGAAGAGGGAGATGCAAGGGTGGATGGTTACTTGATTGAGATGCAGAAAGTTGGCACTATGGCCTGGATCAAGTGCAACACCACACCATCTTTGATCTGTGAGTACACACTAACCAACATGCCACAAGAAGAGGAGTTCAAATTCCGTGTGATGGCCTGTAATGCTGGTGGTTCTGGAGAGCCTGCTGAAGTGCCTGGAACTGTCAAAGTCACTGAGATGCTTGGTAAGGACACAGTGGTTACATTAACGACTCTTGAATTCAGACAATTCGCATATATTAACTAAGATACAGAGACCAATAATAAAACTGGTAATTGTTTTTAATATTGTGGATGATTGGTGTAGAATAAGACTAACTTTTGAAACTATCATTTTTCTCCAGAATCTCCCGACTATGACCTGGAGCTGAAATACAAAGACCTGTATGTGGTTCGCCAGGGAGGAGTAGTAAGACTCTCTGTTCCCATCAAGGGTAAACCTCAACCAAGGTGTAAGTGGTCGAAGGACAGTGGTGCAGTCTCCACCAACGCCATGATTGCCTCCACCGAGGATGCCAGTGAACTGGTGATCAAGGGAGCTGAGAGGAGTGACTCTGGTGTGTACGACCTCCTGCTGGAGAATAAAGTGGGCAAGAAGAAGGCTCAAATCAAGGTGAAGGTCATTGGCCGCCCAAGTGCTCCAGAGGGCCCAATGAGCTTTGAGGAGATCCAGGCTAACTCCGTCAAGGTGTCCTGGAAGGTACCAACTGATGACGGTGGCTCAGAAATCCTGGGTTACATTGTGGAAAGACGTGAGGCAGCAAGAAATGCCTGGTACACTGTAGACTCCAGAGTGACTGACACTCAGCTGGTTGTCAAAGGCCTGAAGGAGGGAACAGAGTACCACTTCAAGGTCACAGCTGAAAATGCCTTTGGTATTAGTGCCTCTCTGAAATCGGAGCAGCCACTGGTGCCCAAGACTCCTCTTTGTAAGTACTCCACTTCTTCACTCGTAAGTGTCTTCCATCTGTATCAGATAATTCAGCGATGACTGATAAAATCACCCATGTTTGTAAAACCAGGTCCCCCAGAGCCTTCAAGCAGCCCACCAGAGATCATGGATGTCACAAAGAGCTCCGTGGCATTGGCCTGGTCCAGACCAAAGGACGATGGTGGTTCTGCCATTACTGGCTACTTTGTTGAGTACAAGGAGGTGTCTGCTGAGACATGGTCCCGCCACCAGACCAAGATCACCTCGACCATGTTTACTGTGCCTGGACTCACCCCTGACGCAGATTACCAGTTCCGCATTGTTGCTGTCAACGGCATTGGTGAGAGTGAGGCTGGTGCTGTGTCTGACCCAGTCACATGCAAGGATCCATTCGGTGAGTCTTTTCTCCAAAAAAAATGTAGTTACCAATAATAAATAGCATTGTAATTACTAAAGTTGATAAATATTAATGGCCATCGAACAATTAGATATGAATAGTATTTAACAGTAAACCCACATGAAATCAGTTGATCAAGAGAACCTCTAATAGTTGGCTGGTTGAGTTTTCCAGAAAACAAAACAAGAATCAAAAAAACAGAATGGTTATTGTGGGTGCCAGCGTTCACAAAAACAGCTGTTAATTAACTTGTCATTTCTTTCCTCTCAGACAAGCCAAGCCAGCCAGGTGAGATCGACACAGTGAATGTGACAAACAACTACATCACCATTCGCTGGCAAGCTCCAGAGTGTGATGGTGGAAAAGAGGTCCAGGGTTACTGGGTGGAGTACAGGAAATCAATTGAGAGCACTTGGAAAAAGTGCAACAAGCAGCGGCTGAAGGAAAAAGAGTTCACCATGCCAGGACTGACTGAGGCCACAGAGTATGAGTTCAGAGTGTTTGCTGAAAATGAGACAGGAATGAGCAGACCCCGAAGAACTGCAACTTGCATCAAAACCAAACTGAGTGGTAAGTATACTGAAATATACAGCATGAAAATTGTTTAAAAACAATGATCTTACTAAATAAATGACTTTTCCTTCTTGTTTCGTTTTTACAGTTGAAAGTAAACCAAGCCTAAGAAAAGAAATGGATGAAGTAACTGCAAAGCTTGGCCAGCCTGCAGTGATGAAGTGTCAGATTATTGGCAGACCTGTTCCCGACATCAAGTGGTATCATGCAGGCAAAGAGATTGTTGAGTCACGCAAGTATGAGATGAGCTCTGACGGTCGCAACCACTCCCTGTCCATCATGACCAACCAGCAGGAGGATGAGGGAGAGTATACATGCAAGGCCATCAACGATGCCGGAGAAGCCGAGACCACAGGCATCTTGGTTTTGGAGGCTCCTTCATCCTTCCACCCTGACTACCCCTTGAAGGAAACCTACTACGCTGGCCTTGGAACCACTCTGCGCATCCATGCTGTCTACATTGGCCGTCCTGAGCCCAAAATCATGTGGCTGCATGGGGCAAAGACCCTGGAGAACACAGAAGATATCAGCATTGAGACAACTGAGCACTACACACACCTGGTCATTAAGAATGTGCAGCGCAGAGTCCATGGAGGCAAATACAGGATCAGACTACACAACCACTTTGGCAGGGCCGACACGGCGTTCAATGTTGAAATCTATGGTATGTTCATCTAAATTACCAGCAACAAGTGCAACAACACATGCATTTGTAGAAGTGATACTATCAGATTTGTAAATAATTTAAATTATATTTCTCTGTTTCCAGACAAACCCGACATGCCTCAGGGTCCAATTGTCCTCGACGCCCTCCTCAAGAACTCTGTCATCATTAGCTGGAAGCCTCCTAAGGATGACGGCGGCTGCATGATAACAAACTACATCGTTGAGAAACGTGAAGACAAGGAGGGCACAGAATGGGAACTGGTGTCATCATCCATTAATGGCACATCTTGCCGTGTTCCTAACCTCATCGACAGTGCTGGATACTTCTTCCGCGTGTACGCCCAGAATCGCTATGGCAACAGTGAGCCATTGGAGCTCATTTCACCTATCCTTATCAAGAGCCAACTGGGTAAGTTTAATACCATATCAATTTATGTTTCAAAGTACTTCATAAATTCATGTCTTCCAATGTGAGCAGAGAAATTAGTTCATTTGCACATACCCAAGTAAACTGTGTATAAGCAACTACAATGGTTTCTGATTAATATATTCCTGTCAACAGAGAAACCATCACCACCTCTGTCACCAGTTGTGTCTGGAATTACCAAGGACTCCTGCGTCGTTTCTTGGAAGCCTCCGCTCAGTGATGGTGGCTCCAAGATCAAGAGTTATTGCCTTGAGAAAAAGCACAAGAAAGACCGGAAGGAATGGACCGAATGGACTCCAGTGACCACAGATGAGATCAAACAGACAGTGTTCTCTGTGAAGCGTCTGAATGAGGGCATTGAGTACGTTTTCCGTGTTAAGTGTGAGAACCTTGGAGGACAGAGCGATTACAGCGAGGAGACTGCTTCCATCGTTCCAGCCACAGCTGTCGAGATCCGTGCTCCAGCCTTCAAGGAGGAGCTGAGGAACATAAGTGTCAAGTACAAGAGCAATGCTACCCTTGTCTGCAAGATCACAGGACAGCCCAAGCCTGTGATTAAATGGTTCAGACGAGGAAAGGAGGTCCATTCTGATGGAAAGAAAATCAAGATCCAGGAGTTCAAGGGAGGCTACCATCAGCTGGTCATCACCGAGGCTGATGAGGAAGACTCCACTGTGTACCAGATCAGAGCCACCAACCAGGGAGGCTCCATCTGTGCTACAGTCTCTCTGGATGTTGAAAGTAAGCTCACATGTTTCTCCAACAGATTGCTCACCCAATTTATACAAATTACACTAACAGAAGCATGTTAAACATTTTAAAAAATCAAATAAGACTTGAAACCTCACAACCTATTTCTCTAATTTTCTAGTACCTGCCAAGATCCACCTGCCGAAGAACCTGAAGGACAAGGAAGCCATCCCTGCCCTGCGTGGAGAGGTGGTCAATATCAAGATTCCATTTGGAGGAAAACCAGATCCTGTTATTACTTGGCAGAAAGGACAAGATCTCATTGACAGCAATGGCCACTACCAGGTCATTGTTACCAGGTCATTTACTTCTTTAGTGTTCCCCAATGGAGTGGAGAAGAAGGATGCTGGTTTCTACATTGTCTGTGCCAAAAACAGATTTGGCATTGACCAGCAGACTGTTGAGCTGGATGTGGCTGATGTGCCCGATCCTCCACGTGGTGTCAAAGCCAGTGACGTCTCCAGAGACTCTGTTGCATTGAACTGGGTTATGCCAGCAAATGACGGTGGCAGCAAGGTTGTTAGTTACATCATTGAGAAGTGCCCCACCACTGCTGAGAGGTGGCAGCGTGTTGCTCAGTCCCGTGATACCCGCTACACTGTAACCAATCTGTTTGGAGGAACCAGCTATCAGTTCAGAGTCATTGCTGAAAACAAGTTTGGACAGAGTGCTCCATCTGAGACCAGCGGTCCTGTCATGACCAAGGAGGACAAATCCAGAGTTCTGCTCTATGACAGGGAGGTCGATGATACCGGACGTGTTCCCAAAGGCAAGGCTCCACACTCTGATGCCAAGAATCTGCACAACAAATTTGCTATTGCAGAGGAATTGGGCAGAGGTCAGTTTGGCATTGTCCACCGCTGTGTTGGCATTAGCTCTGAGAAGACATACATGGCTAAATTCGTCAAAGTGAGAGGCGCTGATCAGACAATAGTCAAAAAGGAAATCGCAACACTGAACCTGGCCAAACACACTAATTACCTCCTCCTCCATGAGTCTTTTGACAGCCCCGAGGAGCTGGTGATGATCTATGACTTCATCTCTGGTGTTGACATCTTTGAGCGCCTCAGCACAGCTGAGTTTGAGCTTAATGAGTATGAGATTGTTAACTACATCAGGCAGATCTGCTCAGCTCTTGAGTTCTTGCACGCCCAAAGCTATGGACACTTTGATATCAGACCTGAGAACATTGTGTACACAACTAGAAGCAGCTCTAATGTGAAGATAATTGAGTTGGGCCAGTCCAGACACCTAACTCCAGGAGACCAAATCAAGATTCAGTATACCACTGCAGAGTATGCTGCCCCTGAGATCCACCAGTGTGATATGGTTAGCACTGTCACTGACATGTGGTCAGTGGGTGTCCTTGCCTATGTACTCATTAGTGGCCTCAATCCATTCACATCTGAAACCAACCAACAGATGATTGATAACATCTCCAGCGCAGCCTACAGCTATGATGATGAATCCTTCATGCAGGTCAGTGTCGATGCATTGGACTTCACAGACCGTCTAATGACAAAAGATCGTAAACATCGTATGACTGCTGCTGAGGCTCTAGCACATCCTTGGCTTGCCAAGCCTGCGGAAGAGATCAGCACCAGAGCAATCCCAACTGGCAGGCATAAGAGATACTACCAGAACATAGTGAGGAAGGAATGGAGCACTGTTGTCTCTGCAGCCCGTGTGGCTAGTGGTGGCTCCATCAGGTCCCAGCGTGGTGTCTTTGTTGCCAAGGTGAAGATTGCTCCATTTGAACATGGACCTGTTGCAGGCCAGATTAGCCATGCAGTGGTGAACGAGGGAAACAATGTGAAATTCGTCTGTAACATTGACAACTACGACAGCACAACTGAAGTGACGTGGTACTGTGGTGTCAGGCAGCTTGAAGCTGGTGACAAATATGAAATTGAATATGAAGATGGCCTGGCTGTAATCATCATCAACAAGGTCACAAGAGCAGATGACGGCACTTACAGATGCAAGGTTGTGAATGAGTATGGCGAGGACAGTGGCTATGCTGAGCTGTTCATCAACAGTGTTAGAGCTTACAGAGACTTCTTCACTGCCCGTGTAGTCAAGAGAACAAAGCGCAGAGTGGACACTGCCAGAATGCTACAGAAACCACCAGAGTTCACCCTTCCTCTGGTCAACCATACAGCCTACATTGGTGAGGATGTGCGCTTTGGTGTCACCATCACTGTTCATCCTGAGCCTCGTGTCATCTGGCACAAATCAGGTCAGAAACTTATCCCTGGATATGACGACAGGAAATATACATTCATCAGTGACAAGGGTTTGTATCAGCTCATTATCCACAACCTTGAGGTTGACGATGATGCTGAATACAGTGTTGTGGCCCGTAACAGATATGGCGATGACAGCTGCAAGGCTCGTCTTACTGTTATTCCTCGACCAAAACCAGCAGACCTCACCCTGAGGCCCATGTTCAAACGCCTGCTGGCAAATGTGGAATGCAGGGAGGGCCAGAATGTGCGCTTTGAGATCAGAGTATCTGGCCATCCCACGCTGAAGTGGGAGAAGGATGGCACACCTTTAGCCTTTGGACCATCTATTGAGGTTGTCCATGAGGGTCTGGATTACTTCATCCTTCATGTGAGAGATACTCTCCCTGAGGACTCGGGTGTATACAGAGTTATTGCTACTAACTCTGCTGGATCTGCCAGCTGCCAGGCCACACTCAAAGTAGAGCGCGTTGCTCATGTAAAGAAGGAATATGAGAGTGAAAAGGAGAAGGAAAGGGTTTCTGGAAAAGAGGAAATAGACAAAAAGGTCAGGCTGTACCAGATTTTGTCTGGCACTGTTGTTGCACCCCTACCACCAGTAGCAGTACAAGCTGTAAGAGAGGCAGCCACCATGTTCAAACCTGCTGTGACAACTAAGAAGGGTGAGAAGACTGAGGCTGAGATACAGAAAGAACAAGAGGAGAGGAAGAAGCGTGCAGATGAGAAAAGGCTGCGTATGCCCTATGTCGTTCCCACTCCTCGTGTCATTAACCCAGCAGTTCTTGAGGAGGATGTGGAAATAAAACACTTCAAGCCACTCTCTGACATGAAATGGTACAAGAAGCTGCGGGATCAGTATGAGTTCCCTGAGCCAATGGAGAAAATCAAGCAAAAGAGGATGAAGCGCATTCGCCTCTCCAGGTGGGAGCAGTTCTATGAGGTGCCAATCAGGATCAAAGACCAGTATAAGCCTAAGTGGCGCATCTCATCCATGACTCAGGATGACTTGGAGACTGTGAGGCCTGCAAGGCACCGCACTCCTTCCCCTGAGATGGATGCCTACCATAGGATCAGGAGGAGGTCCTTGGGTGACCTGTCAGATGAGGAACTGCTGCTACCAGTGGATGAGTATCTGTCCATGAAGAGAACTGAGGAGGAAAGGCTTCGTCTGGAGGAAGAGCTTGAGCTTGGCTACTCTGCTTCTCCACCCAGCCTGAGCCCAGTTCGTTTTGAGCTGTCTGCCTTGCGTCCCTCATCTCCTAGAAGAGTTTACAGCGATGAAGAAGAGGGAGAAGAGGTCCCCAGGTACGATTCCTATCGAATTCCATCTAAATATGAGGCTGGCCCAAGTTTTGTTGACCTCCGCCAACGTCACGATAAAGCCACGTACAAACCTCCAAGACAGAAGCAGAGGGTTTATGAAGAAAGAGAAGATCAGGAGCTCCTGCGCCCACCTACAACAGCTCAGAGAATCTCATCTTATAAGAGTGAGCTCAAACGCATTGAGTTTGAGGAGAAGACGCGAATCACAAAAAAGGAAAAAACTGTCACCGTTACAACAGTTTCTGAGGACATTGAATCTGAGCACCTGAGAGCCTTTACTTCAGAATATATTCCTAAACCAGTGAAGAAATTCCCAGCACCTGAATTTGAGAGGAGAAGATCTCCTACCCCAGAAAAGGCTGTGAAGACAGATCAGGCTCTTCCTAGAGTTGACTTTGCATCCAGGTATGAGGAGAGGAAGCAGGCTCTGAGATCAGAGAGAAGATCAGTGGAGAGGAAGGTTGAGGTGGTCACACAGGGTCCTTTCAGCCTTGACCATGCCCCACGCATTACCATCAGGATGAGATCTCATCGTGTACCCTATGGCTCCAACACCAGGTTCACCCTGAATGTCCAGGCCAAACCAGATTGTGAAGTCAAGTGGTATCACAATGGAAAAGAGATTCATCAGAGTAGCAAATTCCACATGACCAATGTTAGTGGAGTTCTGACCCTCCAGATCATTAACTGTGTGACTGAAGATGCTGGCACTTACCGTGTGGTCTGCAAGAATACCAAAGGAGAGACTTCTGACTATGCTATTTTAGATGTAGCAGGAGCAGAATATGCTGCCTTCTCTTCACTCCGCAAAGATGAGGAACCTCCATCCTCTCATCTGCCAGAAATGACCAAAACAGAGGTGTATCACGTCTCCTCTAAAACAACAGCAAAGGAAACTGTGACTGAAACTTTGAAAGAGACCACCACTGTTGTTGAGAAACCAAGGGAGAAGCCGAGTGTTCCTGCCAAGATCCTGACCAGACCACAGTCTCTGACGGTAGAGGAGGGAGACCTTGTCAGATTTGAGTGTGATGTAGCTGGTGAACCAGCACCTTGCATCACCTGGATGCATGAAGGAGAAGTTGTTGGTTCCTCTAGCCGTCACCACATTGTTTCCACTCAGTACAACTCTACCTTCGAGATCTCTGCTGTTGAAACATCGGACGAAGGCAGCTACACACTACTGGTGGAAAACGCTGGAGGCAAAGAAGAGGCCCATTTTACTCTGAAGATCCGTAAGTCTGAGTCCAAGGAGAAAGTAGTTGCCCCTCCAAGAGTCACCTCTCCTGAGGCTAAGTCCCCTGAACCAGTTAAATCTCCTCAGAGAGTCAAATCCCCTGAGCCAGTCAAGTCACCTCAGAGAGTAAAGTCTCCAGTCTCACCAAAATCACCAACACCTAAATCCCCTACTCCAAAATCCCCAACACCTAAGTCCCCTACTCCAAAATCCCCTACTCCAAAATCCCCAACTCCATCTGAAGAGGAACGAGTGACTTCTCCAATCAAGTCGTTAAAGAGAGTGACGTCACCAGCTCCTGTAAAGAAGCCGACCTTCTCTGCTGTTCTGACTGACGTTACTGCAAACACTGACTCTATTGTTAAGCTGTTAGTGAAGGTGACAGGAGAGCCCAAACCTGTAATCTCATGGAAAAAAGATGGAAAGGTAACGTGTTCTAATACTCCAAATATTAAATTCATTTTCAATATATTATATATATTGAAATTATAAAATATATATTCAAATATTACACTGCCTTTTTTATTTAGTAATAAAAAATTATGATGAAAAACATGACATATTTGCATTGATTCGCAACTAAATCATATTATAATGATTCACAGGCTCTATCTCAGGGTGGGAAGTATGAAATCTTTGAGGAGCATGGCTCAGCTTACCTTGAGATCTATGAATCAGAAGTGTCTGATAGTGGGATGTACAAGTGCACAGCGACTAACAGTGCTGGCTCAGTGACCACAACCTGCACTGTCACTGTACGAGGTAAGATAACATCTGTCCTTCATTAACCAGCAGCTGCAAACATTCACACTGTTTCCACCATCAACTCTGAAATGTATTTCTGTCTTAGGCTCAGAAATCTCCAAGACAACAGCTGAGCGCTCAGAAGCACCTCACTTTGTGGTGCAGCCCAGATCCCAGAATGTGAATGAAGGACAAAATGTCAAATTCACATGTGAAATTGCGGGAGAGTCTACTGAGGTGGAGTGGTTGAAAGACAACATGACTGTGAGTAGTTTCCCAGAAATGTCCTTGTTTTGTATTCATAACAAAATACATTGCTGCCGTAACTATTGTAAATTAATGAAACAATCAAACCTGTGTGGCTGATGTAACACAACACTTCCTCTCTCTGCAGATCTCTGCCTCATCAAATATTCAACTGGGACGCTCTAAAAATGTGCACACTCTGGAGATATGTGAAGCCACAGTTGCAGACAGTGGGAAATACACGATAAAGGCCAAAAATCAGTTTGGCCAGTGCTCTGCAACATCATCCCTCCACGTCCTCAGTAAGTTTCCACTGCATTTCCACAAACACAGCGTGTTTCACTGGCTTGGACATCGAAATCTGTGATGAAAAATGAAACATGGATAGTACCAAACCAAACACTTTGAATCTAAATGGACACCCAAGGCAGTTGAGCCCCGCAGCTTACACTCTGTTTGACAACAATGCATACACACTTGCATCCAGTATATACTGTGCATGTGCACATTGTGATATGAGCCATGTGCTTGTCATTTGCATTCTCGCAGCTCTTGTTGAAGAACCAACAAAAATGATACTTGTGGAGCAAAGAGCTTCTACTGGTGCTGCTGCCAGCATGCAGAAAGGTTTCTCAGCCTCATCAGTATGTACGGAGGCAGCTTCCATGCAGGCCAGCAGTTACAGCAGCAGCTCCCGCTCTGCTGCTGCCGAGTATTCGTTCGAGAGCATGTCAGCCATTAGCATGTCTGCCATGACGGCTGAGTCAGTGGTTTCCATGAGCTCCAGCAGCCAAACGATGGAAATGTCTGCCCACTCGCATGTCAAGGCCTCCTCCTCACTGAGGGCCCTCACCACAGGGGTTAAAAGAGGTGAGATGCATTTTATGAGTTCGTAACCTGCACTTACAATTTGGTCTTCAGTGATCTGAGCACGAATGTAAAGACCAATGTGATATGAGAAGGCTTCTTTATTTAATCATCACTTGAAATGGTAGGCTTTTGCTTTAACTGTTACATTCCAGTCACCAGAAATAGATTATTATTTTCATTAAAAACAAAACATGGAAAAGAAGAAAGAACACTCGCTTGCTGTCACTGTGAAAAATAATAAACCAGCTGCACAGTAAAGTTGATGATTAGCTCTGATTTTGGGCCACATCCATGAACAGATTGTGGACTCAGGCTATTTTGGCTGAATAGCACTAGCATGTTACTGGCTAGTTATCAAGTTACCAGTTAGCTTGTGGACAACAGTGACCCACAAACAAGCCAAAGTGGTCACTTCAGCAGGTAATTCAAAAAGACACTTGTTAATTTCAGTACGCCACTTTCCGGTGTGATGGGACCCTAATCCTTCAGTTCATCTAAAATATGAAAACCTCCTAAAGTAGGGATTCATGGTAAAGATACGGTAAATAAGAACTCCATTATATATATGAAAATACTACATAATAACAAGTAGATGCACCGCGTATTAGGGTATTAGCATGATACTATGCTCATGTCCTCGTACTCATATTCTGAGTACTAACTCAGAGTACTAAAACTACTCCAATACCACTGTAATTGATACCATGTGACGCAGCATGATGTCGACCTCTCGTAAAGTGAGCAGATTTAGAGATATTTAGAGATATTTCAAGATATGTGAAGATGATAAACAAGGTTTCCCACACATTGACTAATTATCAGCGTTAATGTTTGTAATGCAAAACAAGCAAGCTGATAAATTATTCTCCAGCTATTACACCTTGTGAAAAAAATCAACAAACCGTTGCCTTTTTCAAACAACCTTCCTGGTTTTGACTTGTTTTGATGACACTTGCAGCTCTTTTCTGTGACTAGAATGTAATCATCAGTTCCAGTATGACAGCAGTGAATACATGAGAGAAATAGTGACTTCCATCACTGACTCGTTCCTCTTTTCATCAAAAGGCTGTCCACCAAAGATCGAAGCCCTTCCACAGGACGTCAGCGCTGAGCCAGGGAAGTCCCTGACCGTGGCAGGGGTGTTCTCTGGAGACCCCGCCCCCTCTGTACAGTGGGTCCGCTCTGGTCGGACCCTCCCTAGCGGGGACAAGCGGTACTATGTGGAGAACACTGCTGACCTCTCCACCCTCGTGATCTCTGCAGTGAAGGAGGACGATGCTGGAGCGTACACCCTCCAACTGTCCAATGAGCTCGGCTCAGACTCTGCAACTGTCAACATTCACATTCGGTCCATGTAAAAAAAAAATTAATTTATATCCCCTGTTTCCCTGATCCAGAACCTTTTTATTTAGTGAATTAGCAACAATAATCTACTTGATAAAGATCTGGATTTCTGTTCTTGTAAATATGAACTATTTTTGTACCAAACTTGACATTAATTTATGCCAAACTAGACTAAAGTCTAAAGTTGTTATAAAATGTGCCATATTGGACAGTTATGACTTAGGATTTTTGAACCACTTTTCTGTGACATGTACATAATGTATATAGCCGAAATTAACGGTTATGGGAAATGTATGCATTGTTATTTATGACAATAATATTAACTGAAACAAAAGAACAAATGTTAACAGGAGAAAGTTTCACCAGAAACGAATACCCTGTCAAACTGAGAAACTAAACTCTGTGCCTCAACAATAAGTTGAAGTCTTTAAGATTGCCTCAACAGGTAGAGAGGCTCCCTGTTGATGTTATGAAACCAGAAACAGAAAGACAAAGTTATTATTTTGGACACGCATCTGTGCGTGTGATAGTACAATTTCCTATGAGTTGTACCATGAGCATAAGGCCCTGAGTGCTGTATGCATTACCCTCATGTAAACAGCATGAACTGGCCTTGTGCTCAGACTGACTGTGTCATACCACCACGATTTGATGACCAGCTCAGAGTGTGAGCGGCCTGCACTCTCAGCGTTTAGATCATTTTTATTAAAGAGCGCTGTTTCTGGCACAGGACGGCCGGATTGGCTTTTTAAATCACAACATCTCCTGGCCATAAATGAACAGAAAGTCAAAGCCAGCTCTGCTGTGCAGAAGCAGCGCCGTCTCTTGGAGGATACTTAGGTAACGTGTTTGTGTGTTTGAGTGTGAGTGTTTTTAGCTTTTAGTCATTTCATCTTGTCAGTAGTCAGGGTCTTCTTCATTCACCGCAGTGGTTCCATCTCCTGTGAAAGAAATGAAACGAAAAGGAAGTACGTTTTGCCCTGCACTTTGATTTAATTGACCTGTTGATGTAGAACTATATTTCATCCTCCCTGAGTTTTATGCATTACTAATTTAATAAAGCATGATTTCAGCACTATACACACGTTCTCAACTTGTGTTTATTGTGTCTTTGGGGTGTTTATGTTAGCGTCTTGTATATGTGGTGTTATCCCCCTCCCAAAAAAAACATCAGTTTTGGAATACACTGGTGCAACTTGGATGGTCATCAGTGATGAAGCCCGGATCATAGGGTGTTTCAGGTCTTTAATCCTCAGAGGCTTTATCCAAGTTGCATGCTGGACCATGCATCCCTCTCTGGATCCACAGCTCCTCTGAGGCCATCTGCGGGATGTTTCTGGTGCTTCTTCTTTGCAGAGTTTTGGCATGCTAATCAGTGACTGGACAGCAAAAAAACTATTTACTTGTGCTATGTTGTACGCCCCCAAAAAATACTGTTTCAAAAACACTATGTTGCATAAAAGGTGTTAAAAATGCAAATACAGCTTGTAACCTAGCATGTCCCAAAAACATGAAAAACACTATTCTATACTCTATCGTAAAAATCTCCAAAAGTGTCAAGAAATGTAAAGTCTTCAAAATGCCGCGAAACCTCAAACAACACTGTTTCAGCACTCCATACGATGAAAGGCATGACATGCTGAAAAAAGGATCTTTCTTGCATTTTTAACACCTTTTATCCCATGGAGGGTTGATCAAGCACTATTTTCTGATGTTTTGAGGCATTTTTAGGAAAAAAGAATTTTGACCTTTTTTGGCAAAAAACAACATAATATATAATATGTTGCTTTTTTCATGTTTTGATGACATTCTAAAAAAATGTTTCTTTTGCATTTTTAACACCTTTTATCCCATGGAGGGTTGATCAAACACTATTTTCTGATGTTTTCAGGCATTTTTAGGAAAAAAAAATTTTTGAACTTTTTTGGCAAAAAGCGACATAGTGTAGTATGTCGTTTTTTTCATGTTTTGATGGCATGCTAAAAAAATGTTTCTTTTGCATTTTTAACACCTTTTATCCCATGGAGGGTTTATCAAACACTATTTTCTGATGTTTTGAGGCACTTTTAGGAAAAAAAAAATTTTGACCTTTTTTGGCAAAAAACGACATAGTATAGCTTGTCGTTTTTTTCATGTTTTGATGACATGCTAAAAAAATGTTTCTTTTGCATTTTTAACACCTTTTATCCCATGGAGGGTTGATCAAACACTATTTTCTGATGTTTTCAGGCATTTTTAGGAAAAAAAAAATTTTGAACTTTTTTGGCAAAAAGCGACATAGTGTAGTATGTCGTTTTTTTCATGTTTTGATGACATGCTAAAAAAATGTTTGTTTTGCATTTTTAACACCTTTTATCCCATGGAGGGCTGATCAAACACTATTTTATGATGTTTTGAGGCATTTTTAGGAAAAAAAATTTTTTGACATTTTTTGCCAAAAAACGACATAGTATAGTATGTCGGTTTTTTCACGTTTTGATGACATGCTAAAAAAAATGTTTGTTTTGCATTTTTAACACCTTTTATCCCATGGAGGGTTTATCAAACACTATTTTCTGATGTTTTGAGGCACTTTTAGGAAAAAAAATTTTTGACCTTTTTTGGCAAAAAACGACATAGTATAGTTTGTCGTTTTTTTTCATGTTTTGATGACATGCTAAAAAAAATGTTTCTTTTGCATTTTTAACACCTTTTATCCCATGGAGGGTTGATCAAACACTATTTTCTGATGTTTTCAGGCATTTTTAGGAAAAAAAAATTTTTTTTTTTTTGCAAAAAAACGACATAGTATAGTATGTCGCGTTTTTTTTCATGTTTTGATGACATGCTAAAAAAATGTTTGTTTTGCATTTTAACACCTTTTATCCCATGGAGGGTTGATCAAACACTATTTTCTGATGTTTTGAGGCATTTTTAGGAAAAAAAAAACTTTTTGTCATTTTTTGCCAAAAAATGACATAGTATAGTATGTCGGTTTTTTTTCACGTTTTTATGACATGCTAAAAAAATGTTTGTTTTGCATTTTTAACACCTTTTATCCCATGGAGGGTTTATCAAACACTATTTTCTGATGTTTTGAGGCACTTTTAGGAAAAAAAAATTTTTTGACCTTTTTTGGCAAAAAACGACATAGTATAGTTTGTCGTTTTTTTCATGTTTTGATGACATGCTAAAAAAATGTTTCTTTTGCATTTTTAACACCTTTTATCCCATGGAGGGTTGATCAAACACTATTTTCTGATGTTTTCAGGCATTTTTAGGAAAAAAAAAATTTTGAACTTTTTTTTGCAAAAAAGCGACATAGTGTAGTATGTCGTTTTTTTCATGTTTTGATGACATGCTAAAAAATGTTTGTTTTGCATTTTAACACCTTTTATCCCATGGAGGGTTGATCAAACACTATTTTATGATGTTTTGAGGCATTTTAGGAAAAAAATTTTTTGACATTTTTTTGCAAAAAAACGACATAGTATAGTATGTCGGTTTTTTCATGTTTTGATGACATGCTAAAAAAAATGTTTGTTTTGCATTTTTAACACCTTTTATCCCATGGAGGGTTTATCAAACACTATTTTCTGATGTTTTGAGGCACTTTTAGGAAAAAAAAAATTTTTTGACCTTTTTTGGCAAAAAACGACATAGTATAGTTTGTCGTTTTTTTCATGTTTTGATGACATGCTAAAAAAATGTTTCTTTTGCATTTTTAACACCTTTTATCCCATGGAGGGTTGATCAAACACTATTTTCTGATGTTTTGAGGCATTTTTAGGAAAAAAAAATTTTTGAACTTTTTTGGCAAAAAGCGACATAGTGTAGTATGTCGCTTTTTTCATGTTTTGATGACATGCTAAAAAAATGTTTGTCTTGCATTTTTAACACCTTTTATCCCATGGAGGGTTGATCAAACACTATTTTCTGATGTTTTGAGGCATTTTTAGGAAAAAAAAATTTTGACCTTTTTTTTGCAAAAAACAACATACTATATAGTATGTCGATTTTTTCATGTTTTGATGACATTCTAAAAAAATGATTGTCTTGCATTTTTAACACCTTTTATCCCATGGAGGGTTGATCAAACACTATTTTCTGATGTTTTGAGGCATTTTTAGGAAAAAAAAAATTTTGACCTTTTTTTTGCAAAAAACAACATACTATATAGTATGTCGATTTTTTCATGTTTTGATGACATTCTAAAAAAATGATTGTCTTGCATTTTTAACACCTTTTATCCCATGGAGGGTTGATCAAACACTATTTTCTGATGTTTTGAGGCACTTTTAGGAAAAAAAAAAAATTTTGATTTTTTTTGCAAAAAACGACATAGTATAGTTTGTCGTTTTTTTTTCATGTTTTGATGACATGCTAAAAAAATGTTTCTTTTGCATTTTTAACACCTTTTATCCCATGGAGGGTTGATCAAACACTATTTTCTGATGTTTTGAGGCACTTTTAGGAAAAAAAATTTTTTGACCTTTTTTGGCAAAAAACGACATAGTATAGTTTGTCGTTTTTTTCATGTTTTGATGACATGCTAAAAAAATGTTTCTTTTGCATTTTTAACACCTTTTATCCCATGGAGGGTTGATCTAACACTATTTTCTGATGTTTTGAGGCATTTTTAGGAAAAAAATTTTTGACCTTTTTTTTGCAAAAAACAACATACTATATAGTATGTCGCTTTTTTCATGTTTTGATGACATTCTAAAAAAATGTTTGTCTTGCATTTTTAACACCTTTTATCCCATGGAGGGTTTATCAAACACTATTTTATGATGTTTTGAGGCATTTTTAGGAAAACATTTTTTTTGACATTTTTTGCCAAAAAACGACATAGTATAGTATGTCGGTTTTTTCACGTTTTGATGACATTCTAAAAAAATGTTTGTCTTGCATTTTTAACACCTTTTATCCCATGGAGGGTTTATCAAACACCATTTTCTGATGTTTTGAGGCATTTTTAGGAAAAAAAATTTTTTGACCTTTTTTGGCAAAAAACGACATAGTATAGTTTGTCGTTTTTTTCATGTTTTGATGACATGCTAAAAAAATGTTTCTTTTGCATTTTTAACACCTTTTATCCCATGGAGGGTTGATCAAACACTATTTTCTGATGTTTTGAGGCATTTTAGGAAAAAAAAAAATTGACTTTTTTGGCAAAAAACGACATAGTATAGTTTGTCGTTTTTTTTTCATGTTTTGATGACATGCTAAAAAATGTTTCTTTTGCATTTTAACACCTTTTATCCCATGGAGGGTTGCTCAAACACTATTTTCTGATGTTTTGAGGCATTTTTAGGAAAAAAAAATTTTTGAACGTTTTTGGCAAAAAGCGACATCGTGTAGTATGTCGCTTTTTTCATGTTTTGATGACATTCTAAAAAAATGTTTGTCTTGCATTTTTAACACCTTTTATCCCATGGAGGGGTGATCAAACACTATTTTCTGATGTTTTGAGGCACTTTTAGGAAAAAACATTTTTGACATTTTTTGGCAAAAAACGACATAGTATAGTTTGTCGTTTTTTTCATGTTTTGATGACATGCTAAAAAATGTTTCTTTTGCATTTTTAACACCTTTTATCCCATGGAGGGTTGATCAAACACTATTTTCTGATGTTTTGAGGCATTTTTAGGAAAAAAAATTTTTTGACATTTTTTGCCAAAAAACGACATAGTATAGTATGTCGGTTTTTTCACGTTTTGATGACATGCTAAAAAAATGTTTGTTTTGCATTTTTAACACCTTTTATCCCATGGAGGGTTTATCAAACACTATTTTCTGATGTTTTGAGGCACTTTTAGGAAAAAAATTTTTTGACCTTTTTTGGCAAAAAACGTCATAGTATAGCTTGTCGTTTTTTTCATGTTTTGATGACATGCTAAAAAAATGTTTCTTTTGCATTTTTAACACCTTTTATCCCATGGAGGGTTGATCAAACACTATTTTCTGATGTTTTCAGGCATTTTTAGGAAAAAAAAAAATTGACCTTTTTTGGCAAAAAACGACATAGTATAGTTTGTCGTTTTTTTCATGTTTTGATGACATGCTAAAAACATGTTTCTTTTGCATTTTTAACACCTTTTATCCCATGGAGGGTTGATCAAACACTATTTTCTGATGTTTTGAGGCATTTTTAGGAAAAAAAAATTTTTGTCATTTTTTGCCAAAAAATGACATAGTATAGTATGTCGGTTTTTTCACGTTTTTATGACATGCTAAAAAAATGTTTGTTTTGCATTTTTAACACCTTTTATCCCATGGAGGGTTTATCAAACACTATTTTCTGATGTTTTGAGGCACTTTTAGGAAAAAAAATTTTTTGACCTTTTTTGGCAAAAAACGACATAGTATAGCTTGTCGTTTTTTTCATGTTTTGATGACATGCTAAAAAAATGTTTCTTTTGCATTTTTAACACCTTTTATCCCATGGAGGGTTGATCAAACACTATTTTCTGATGTTTTGAGGCATTTTTAGGAAAAAAAAAAATTTGACCTTTTTTTTGCAAAAAACAACATACTATATAGTATGTCGATTTTTTCATGTTTTGATGACATTCTAAAAAAATGATTGTCTTGCATTTTTAACACCTTTTATCCCATGGAGGGTTGATCAAACACTATTTTCTGATGTTTTGAGTCACTTTTAGGAAAAAAAAAATTTTGACCTTTTTTGGCAAAAAACGACATAGTATAGTTTGTCGTTTTTTTCATGTTTTGATGACATGCTAAAAAAATGTTTGTCTTGCATTTTTAACACCTTTTATCCCATGGAGGGTTTATCAAACACCATTTTCTGATGTTTTGAGGCATTTTTAGGAAGAAAAATTTTTTGACATTTTTTGCCAAAAAGTGACATAGTATAGTGTGTGGTTTTTTTCATGTTTTGATGACATGCTAAAAAAATGTTCGTTTTGCATTTTTAACACCTTTTATCCCATGGAGGGTTGATCTAACACTATTTTCTGATGTTTTGAGGCATTTTTAGGAAAAAAATTTTTGACCTTTTTTTTGCAAAAAACAACATACTATATAGTATGTCGCTTTTTTCATGTTTTGATGACATTCTAAAAAAATGTTTGTCTTGCATTTTTAACACCTTTTATCCCATGGAGGGTTTATCAAACACTATTTTATGATGTTTTGAGGCATTTTTAGGAAAACATTTTTTTTTACATTTTTTGTCAAAAAACGACATAGTATAGTATGTCGGTTTTTTCACGTTTTGATGACATTCTAAAAAAATGTTTGTCTTGCATTTTTAACACCTTTTATCCCATGGAGGGTTTATCAAACACCATTTTCTGATGTTTTGAGGCATTTTTAGGAAGAAAAATTTTTTGACATTTTTTGCCAAAAAGTGACATAGTATAGTGTGTGGTTTTTTTCATGTTTTGATGACATGCTAAAAAAATGTTCGTTTTGCATTTTTAACACCTTTTATCCCATGGAGGGTTTATCAAACACTATTTTCTGATGTTTTTAGGCATTTTTATGAAAAAAAAAATGGACCTTTTTTGGCAAAAAACGACATAGTATAGTTTGTCGTTTTTTTCATGTTTTGATGACATGCTAAAAAAATGTTTGTTTTGCATTTTTAACACCTTTTATCCCATGGAGGGTTGATCAAACACTATTTTCTGATGTTTTGAGGCATTTTTAGGAAAAAAAAAAATTGACCTTTTTTGGCAAAAAACGACATAGTATAGTTTGTCGTTTTTTTCATGTTTTGATGACATGCTAAAAAAATGTTTCTTTTGCATTTTTAACACCTTTTATCCCATGGAGGGTTGCTCAAACACTATTTTCTGATGTTTTGAGGCATTTTTAGTAAAAAAAATTTTTTGAACTTTTTTGGCAAAAAGCGACATAGTATATAGTATGTCGTTTTTTTCATGTTTTGATGACATTCTAAAAAAATGTTTGTCTTGCATTTTTAACACCTTTTATCCCATGGAGGGGTGATCAAACACTATTTTCTGATGTTTTGAGGCACTTTTAGGAAAAAAATTTTTGACCTTTTTTGGCAAAAAACGACATAGTATAGTTTGTCGTTTTTTTCATGTTTTGATGACATGCTAAAAAAATGTTTCTTTTGCATTTTTAACACCTTTTGGATCCATGGAGGGTTGCTCAAACACTATTTTCTGATGTTTTGAGGCACTTTTAGGAAAAAAAAAAAATGTTTTGACCTTTTTTGGCAAAAAACGACAAAGAATGTCAAACCTCAACATGAAGAAGTCGTGTTGAGGTTCCATGCTCCACAGATCTGGAGCAAACTGCCAGAGAACCGCAGGTTCTGCAGGTTCTGCTGGTTCTGCTGCGACTCTCAGCTGTTTGCCTCAACTGGTTGGGTTGAAAAATAAATAAAATCAGAAAACAATAATAATCAAAATGACGAGTGACTCCATGGTTCATTTTTCCAACACAGAAATGGAAATATATTTTTAAAAAACTGGTCGTGTTGAGGAAGCATTCCCGTCGGCCGCGCGTTGTGTTCATGTACATGGTGAACTGGGCGCACACAGTGCCTCCTCTTCCTCCTCTTCCTCCTCTTCCTCCCACACTAACACAGTAAACATTTCATACTGCTGAACATCACATTTCTGAAATGATGGGAATTCTGTTTTTATTATTTGACAAAATCAAAAAGAGAAAAAAACGAGACTGATCTGATTTTACGTGGCCGACTTTTTTTTTCTCGTTTACAAACCGGTGGTGTAGAAACCGGGTGCGCATAGGTGTCGACGTCCGGCTCCGGCGCTCAGTTCCATGACCTCGTCTCCCTCGGCTGAGTTCGCTCTTCCAAACAGCTGGAATGTTTTTTATTTTGCAGAGGGAGGGGGTCGGGGGGGTCGGGGGGGCATGCATGATCCTCATACAAACGTCATGGAAACATGGATGGATTTATTTAGAAGAGACAGTACTTGGGCAGGTGTGTGTGTGTGTGTGTGTGTGTGTGTGTGTGTTTGTGTGTGTGTGTGTGTGTGTGTGTGTGTGTGTGTGTGTATACTGTCTCTTTAAAAACAAACAGCTACAAAGGTGTGGCCTCCTAGCTAGTACAGACATGACAACATTCACTTTTGTTTACTCAGTTTATAAAATACATCAGTATGACGGGTTGTCGGGGGGGGGGGGCAGAGTCTGAGAGCTGGACGCCGCCGGGGGGGGCAGGGGGGGGGGGGGTTTGATCAACCGCAGAGGTTTTCTATCATCATCTGTCTCTGTCGTTCCTTTCTTCTGATTCGGAGGTGACGGGAGGGGCGATGAAGGTGCAGGGGGTGGGGGTGGGGGGCGGGGTCACAGGTCAGTAGACCCAGGAGACGGGCACCCATTGGCTGGTGGTGCACACCAGGTCCACGGCCTCCTCCAGGTGGCGGATGGTGTCGTCGATCTCGTTGTTGATGATGGTTTGGTCGAAGCAGTGAGCGTAAGTCTTCTGTAGGATCTCTGACTCTTTCTGCAGCCGCTGCAGAGACTCGTCCTGCAGGACACACACACACACACACACACACACACACACACACACACACACACACACACGCACGCACGCACGCACGCACACACACACACACACACACACACACACACACACACACACACACACACACACACACACACACACACACACACACACACACACACACACACACACACACACACACACACACACACACACACACACACACACACTTGTTGCCGCAGACACATTGTGCCTTTTCGCCGTTGTGTTGATTGCGTGTCTGTGTGCGCCCTCACCTCACTGATACCCGGCGTGATGGTCGGTGCGGCGATGAAGACGACGTACGGTGCGAACTCCGCCGTCCGCAGGACCTTCAGGGCCTGACGGAGATCAGGGTTCAGGTTCAGTACTGCACACACACCCACACACACACACACACGCACACGCACACGCACACACGCACACACACACACACACACCTGGGGCTCCACGTCCAGGATGGCGACCAGCCCCTGCTGGTGGATCTTGCGGATGGTCTGGAGCCGCGTGCCGTACATGGCGTCCTCATGGCTGCCGTACTCCAGGTACTCGTTGTTGCTGATGTCCTGCATCATCTGCTCGTGGGACACGAAGTGGTAGTTCTTCCCGTCCTCCTCGTCCTTCTTCGCGGGGCGGGTTGTGTCTGCGGGACAGGGGGGAGGGGGGGGTCACGTTTCCTGCGGCGAGCGCCGGCGGGGTCGGAGCGCGAGCGTCTTACGTGGGATGGGGTAGGCGAATCTGTCGGGGTGTTTGGTGATGAGCGTGTTCTTGATGTGTCGCCGGCCGACGCCGTGAGCACCTGCACGAGACGCAGACCCGTCAGACCAGAACCAGAACCAGAACCAGAACGCGGCCGATCTAAAGGACTTCACAACGAGGTCACTTCCTGCCCGGGTCGCCTCACCTAACAGGACGAGCGTTTTCCTCTTGAAGGCGGGAAGCTTCACCACCTCCTCGTACGTCACCAGGTCTAATTGGTCGAACACTGGAGAGGGGGCGGGGTCAGAGAACAGGAAGTGACAAACAGGAAGTGAAGAGGAAACGTTTCACGTGATGTCAGAACAGCGAATTAATGACGAACTGT
>JAFBJZ010000957.1:335000-342500 GCA_016785225.1 Psettodes erumei
CTGTGATTGGTTCAAAGCAGCTGGGCGGGGTGGGGGGGTCAGGGGGGGGGGGCACAGAGTTAATGAAACTTCCTGCGAGAGAACAGAACCAAAAACCCGGTTCTAAGAGTTCAATGTTGAAGAGGCTCTGCAGAGAGGACCAATAAAAAAAAGCTATGTTTGACCCCCCCCCCCCGACACACACACACACACACACACACACACACACACGGGTCGGCTGCGTCTGGTTCCCCCTCACTGAGCCCCCCCCAAACAAACGCCCTCTTCTTTCCGACCCGCACGAGGCGTGAACATGTAAAACCCAAACCCAGCCAGTGTGTGGAACCAGAACTCGCAGACCCACAATGCAACGCTGTGTGAGGACGCTAACCATGCTAACAGTGTGACAGTGAGACTACACAACCACACAACTACACAACTGTGTGCTGCTCTTTTGTCGGGTCACTCAATACTCCAGTGTTCACCCCCCCCCCCCAGATTTAAAGGGACAGAGCGGGGGCGGAGTTAGAGCTGCAGAGAGATTAGCACAGAGGTGTGAGGTCAAAGGTCACAGAGAGGAAGGTGTGTGTGTGTGTGTGTGTTCACCTCTTTGGCTCGCTGCACAGCATCACTGGGGGGGCTCCTGATCTGCGGGGACGACTTGGTGTTGATCTTATCATACAGCTGAAAGACGGGACGATAACAGTCGATCGGTGATCAATAACACTGATCAGAGCACAGAGAACTGATCACTGAGAAAACAGAGAGACAACTGTGTACATATACATATATATTATTACTTTCTATGTATACATGTACATGTATAAAGTAACTCCTCCACACCGGCGGGTGGGTCAGAGCAAAGAAAATGTTTTTCATCAGAAAGAAAGAGGAAGAAACCGCCTGATGCCTGAGTCAGGTCAGGTGACCCCTCAGAGGTTCATGGTATGTGGCTGAAAGCTCTGGAGCAACAACAACAGACTGTGCTAACACGTGAGCTAACGGGGCAGGATGTTGTGGTATGTTGCATCTGTCCTCAGTGTGATAAACATCACACACACACACACACACACACACACACACAGCACTCACCATCGAGTGTACAAACCCCAGGGCTGAGGACTCACGACCGCACAAACCGTCGCACACGAGCACATGACAACTCATTCGCACAAACGAGGCGCCGTGTGTGACGCGACGCACACGATCAGAGAGACACAAAACACACACACAGACGCACACACTCACCGGGAGACGCCGGTCCGGACCCGAGCGGCAGAACCTCAGAACCGCTCAGCCGTCGCACAACAGACAGAGACTGCACCGGCTGTGAGCGGCACCGCGGCCCGACAAGAGGCGCCGTTGTTCCCCCCCCCTGACCCCCCCCCACACACACACACACACACACACACACACACACACACACAGTGAGGCTGAAAGGGAGACATCTGCAGCCCCTGGCTCCTCCTGACACTGCTGCACACACACACACACACACACACACACCCCTCCCCCCTGCAGCTGAGGCCCCTCCCCTCCCCTCCCCGACATGATGCAGGTGGGGCCACGACCCTTCACCCTGCCGGCCAATCACGTGATGCATTGTCACACATGTGACGCTGAGGCGGCGCAGATAAAAGCCTGACACACAAACACCGACTCAGCGCCCCGAGCGGCCCGTTCCCCGGGTTATCGGCCCCGATCGATCGGTAATCAATGGAAGCGATCGGCCGACTCACGTCCAGCAGCGTGTGCAGATGCTGGTCCTGGAAGACGCTGTGGAGGAAGTCCAGGTCCTTCTCACTGCAGTCCGTCAGCGCGTGGATCTCCTCCAGACTGTCCAGCACCTGAGACACAGCCCCTGTGACGCACACACACACACACACACACGCACGCACGCACGCACGCACGCACGCACACACACACGCACGCACAGACACACACACAAGGCTGAAAAAAACTGGACATTTCCTGCACGTCCTGACGTGGAGCCACAGAAAACATGACGACAACAGCTCCAGGATCACGCACACACGCACACACACACACACACGCACGCACACATGGACACACACACACACACACACACACACACACACACACACACACACGCACGCACGCACGCACGCACGCACACACACACACACGCACGCACAGACACACACACGCACGCAGACACACACAAGGCTGAAAAAAACTGGACGTTTCCTGCACGTCCTGCGACTGCAAAACATGACGACAACAGCTCCAGGATCACACGCACACACACACACACACACACACACACACACACAGACACACACACAAGGCTGAAAAAAACTGGACATTTCCTGCATGTCCTGACGTGGAGCCACAGAAAACATGACGACAACAGCTCCAGGATCACGCACACACGCACACACACACACACGCACACATGGACACACACACACACACACACAGGGATACCTACGTTCTGCAGCTAGTAGTCCTGTCACGCGAGAAGCAGTAACAGAAGCAGACAGACACGTTGAGTGTGTATGACATCATGCGTTGGATGATGTCATCGGGTGGGGGTGGGGTCTCACCTGAGGAGGTGGGGTCACTGGAGAAGTCGTGCAGCTCCTCGGGGGGGTCCCCGTAGAAGACGTTGAACTTGTGGCTGGACACCGCCGCCAGCACGGCCCCCTGTGGAGGAAACACGACAGGCGTTAACCCCCGGCGTCGCCACGGCGACAGGGCGGCATCGGGCCGGCGTCGCCGCGGTGACAGGGCGGCAGCGGGCCGGAGCTCGAACCTTGAGCTTCCTGCGGGCATTGAACTTCCTCAGCTGCTCCACCGTCTCCGGCAGGTGGATCTTGTAGGCGTAGCGGTCGCGCTCCTTATAAGACGAGCACAGAGACGATGAGGAGGGGCGTGTGTGTGTGTGTGTGTGTGTGTGTGTGTGTGTGTGTGTGTGTGTGTGTGTGTGTGTGTGTCTGTGTGTGTGTGTGTGTGTGTGTGTGTGTGTGTGTGTGTGTGTGTGTGTGTGTGTGTGTGTGTGTGTGTGTGTGTGTGTGTGTGTGTGTGTGTGTGTGTGTGTGTGTGTGTGTGTGTGTGTGTGTGTGTGTGTGTGTGTGTGTGTGTGTGTGTGTGTGTGTGTGTGTGTGTGTGTGTGTGTGTGTGTGTGTGTGTGTGTGTGTGTGTGTGTGTGTGTGTGTGTGTGTGTGTGTGTGTGTGTGTGTGTGTGTGTCTGTGTGTGTGTGTGTGTGTGTGTGTGTGTGTGTGTGTGTGTGTGTGTGTGTGTGTGTGTGTGTGTGTGTGTGTGTGTGTGTGTGTGTGTGTGTGTGTGTGTGTGTGTGTGTGTGTGTGTGTGTGTGTGTGTGTGTGTGTGTGTGTGTGTGTGTGTGTGTGTGTGTGTGTGTGTGTGTGTGTGTGTGTGTGTGACACATGTGTGTGACGTCGCGGCACCTTGAGCCAGGGGTGGTTCAGGGCCTCGTACACCGTGATCCTCTCGGCCGGGTCCAGCATCAGCATCCGCCTCACCAGGTCTTTGGCGCTCTCTGAGATGTGGCCCCACTGCCGCGGGTTCAGCTGCACACACACACACACACACGATGAGTCCAGGTGTGTGTCCAGCCGGGGGGCGGGGCAGGGGGCGGGGCCTCACCTTGTAGCGGCCCCTGCAGACGGCCTCAAACAAGCGCTCCTTGGTGCCATAGAAGGGCAGGCAGCCCGACAGCAGGATGAAGAGGATGACGCCGCAGCCCCACACGTCCACCGGCTTCCCGTACGGCTCGCGCTTCACCACCTCCGGCGCCATGAAGTGGGGGGTGCCCACCCGGCCTGGACGACACACACACACACACACACACACACACACACACACACACACACACACACACACACACACACACACACACACACACACACACACACACACACATTCACATACATATTTACATACCCGGTGTAAAGAGGAAGCGTCCCGTTCCGCTTCCTCTTTTAAAAAACACTTCCTGCTTTTACCTGCAGCTCTAAACATTAACACAGTCATTTATAAAACATATGATATTTATATAAATAAATATAATAATAAAATTATATATGGAAAAATTCTAAAAATAATTATAATATAAAAATAATATAAATAGTAATAATAATAATAATAATAGAAATAACAATAATAATAATAAATGTGCCCTGTCCTGCTGTCACCTCACACTGTGAAAGAGGAAACTGGACTTCTTTCATTTCCAGGCTCAGAACCAGAACCTGTGTGTGTGTGTGTGTGTGTGTGTGTGTGTGTGTGTGTGTGTCTGTGTGTTGCGTACCTCCGGCCACCAGCCCCGACTCCCCCAGCTGGATGGCGACGCCGAACCCCCCCAGCTTCACCGGGGCCGAGTTCTCTTTGGACGCCAGCAGCACGCAGTGAGGCTGAGGACAGGGGGGGGTTACGATGGGTCGACCCGCTAATTAAAGAGCAATTAAAACCTCATGTGCAAGACACACACTCTCACACACACTCACACACACACACACACACTCACACACTCACACCCTCACACACTCACACACTCACACACTCACACACACTCACAGCAGTGTGGGCGGATGAAGAAAGACACAAACCAAACGTGTGACTTCTGACGGTTCAGCTTCAGGGAGCTCCACCCAGAGTCTGAGGTTCTGGTCCCGACCGAGTCAGAACCAGAACCTCAGACTCCGGGGGGGGGCGAGCTCCACCACTTTAATTATGGGGGGGGGGGGCAGGCAGAGGTATTGATGGAGCGTCACAGTGTCTCAGCAGAACCTCCATGTTTTAACCACAGTGTGTGTGTGTCTGTCTCTGTGTCTGTGTGTGTGTCTGTCTGTCTCTGTGTGCGTGTGTGTGTGCCTGTGTGTGTGTGTGTGTGTGTGTGTGTGTGTGTGTGTGTCTGTGTGTGTGTGTGTGCGCTGAAGCCCCGCCCTCTCCCTCCCTCCCTCCCTCCCTCTCTCAGTATCTTAGCTGTGAGCGGTGGAGTGTGAACAAACAGAAGAAGAAGAAGACGAGGTCTGATCTCCACAAGGGACTGGACCAGACCGGACCAGACCAGACCGGACCAGTCCGGACCTCCTCAGAACCGGACTTGGAGGGAGCTGGGTCACGGGAGCAGAAAAGGGGGGGTGGGGGGGTGGTTGGTCCTCCAGAGTGAAAGTTTTGTGTGGCGTGGAGGGCTGAGAGCGACTTCCTCTTCCTCTGATCTTATCGCCGCACGCGATCACTGAAGACACAAACCAGGAAGCGTCCGGCCGTCATGACGAAGGCCTTCGCCTCCCCGTCGCCTCCAGGCGCCGCCGCCGCCGCCAACGCCAGCGAGGCCAACCTGACGGCGACCGCCGACCCGACCTGCGTGGATTACGACGCGCTGCAGGTCCCGCTGGCGGTGCTGTACTCGCTGATCTTCGCCGTGGGCCTGGTGGGGAACGCGCTCGCCCTGTGGGTGTTCTTCTGCGTGAGCGCCAAGAGCAACTCGGTGCGGGTGTTCCTCGTCAACGTGGCGTTCGCCGACCTGCTGCTGGTGGCGTGCCTGCCGTTCCGGATCCTGTACCACAGCCGGGGCAACGTGTGGGACCTGGACCCGACGCTGTGCCGGGCCGTGGGCAACCTGTTCTACATGAACATGTACATCAGCATCACGCTGCTGGGCCTCATCAGCGTGGACCGCTACCTCAAGATCCGCCGCGGCGCCGGGACCGCGCGCCGCCGGCTGCGCTCGACCCGGCGGAGCCGCGGCCTGTGCGCGCTCGTCTGGACCGTCTCCTTCGTGCTGATGGCGGCGCTGCTGCTGTCGAAGGGCGAGCCGCCGTCCAACAGGTAGGTGGCGCCGGACTCGCTCGCTGCGGTTTGTCGGGTCGCGGGTTCTGAGCGGCGGTGGCGCCGTCGTGTCCGTTGTTTCCAGGTGCTTCCACTACAAGCGTCTCCGTGACGACAAGTGGCGGGCCTACGTCAACGTCGCCATCCTGGTGCTGTTCTGGCTCGTCTTCCTGGCCCTGGCGGCGTCCTACGGGAGGATCGCCCGCGACCTGATGAGGGCATCCCGCGAGAAGCCGGACCTGCCCAACGCCGCCCGCTTCGCCCGCAGCGCCAGGAAGTCCTTCTTTATCCTCTTCCTCTTCACCGTCTGCTTCGCGCCCTACCACGTGGTCCGGATCTTCTACATCGGGACCCAGATCTACGACACGCCGTGCTCCTGGAGGGCAGCGGCGGACCGGGCCAACGAGACGGCGCTGCTGCTCTCCGCCCTCAACAGCTGCCTGGACCCCGTCATGTACTTCCTGCTGTCGTCCTCCGTCAGGAAGGAGGTGCTGCGCCTCGCCGCCTCAGTGCTCAGGATGCGGGAGCCGCCCGGGGTCAGCGCCAGCAGCTCCGCCACCGAGCCGGACGGCGGGAGCGGGAGGAACGGGCGAGGTCGGCGAGCGGAGGACGGCGCCGGACCCGAAAGGGAGGGGCTCAGAGGCTCCGCCGACCCGTGAGCCTCCGTCACGACCACGGGAACGACGGGACACGGGACACGGGACGCGGGACGCGGGACTCACATCGATACACGAGAAAACATGAGTGGAGCCGAACGAGACGAGCCGGTGGACGAAGCCAACGCTCCCCCTGGTGGACAACACACACACCTACACAACTGTGTGTGTGTTCATGATGAACCGATGAATGATGATGTCATGTGTTTTCTGTATGAGCTGATGGAGCAGCCCCCCCCCCCAACACACACACACACACCACATACACACACATACACACTCACACACACACACACACTAAATGTGTGTGAGACATCAGCTCAGTTACTGTTTCATTCATATAAACTACACTTTACTATATATTACCATAGTATTACTGTGTATTGCTGTACTGTTACTGTATATTACTGTATTACTGCAGTGTTATTGTGTATTACTGTAGTGTTATTGTATATTACTGTAGTATATCTCATATACAATAATCCTGTGTGAGAATGAGTTTCTGACATTTTACAGATGTTTAATAATCGTCAGGTGTGTGTCTGTGTGTGTGTGTGTGTGTGTGTGTGTGTGTGTGTGTGTGTGTGTGTGTGTGGTGTGTGTGTTTCGTACCTTGACGTCCCGGTGGATGACGTTGTTGTCGTGACAGTATCGCAGCGCCTCCAGGATCTGCCTCATGTAGTGACTGTGGGGGGGGCACAGTGTGTGTGTGTGTGTGTGTGTGTGGGGGGGTTGTTAGAGACACAACTAATCTCACCTGTGTGTGTGTGTGTGTGTGTGTGTGTGTGCTCACCTGGCCACGGCCTCGCTGTACACGAAGCCGGCGTCCGCCCGCTTCACGATCTCGAAGCACAGGTCGGCCCCGTCCATGCTGCGGGACAGAGGACGGCTGAGACGGGCTGGTTCTGACCGTGTGTGTGTGTGTGTGTGTGTGTGTGTGTGTGTGTGTGTGTGTGTGCGCGTGGACTCACAACTCAAACACCATGTAGAGCATCCCATCTGAGCTGTAGGTCTCCAGCAGCTCCACGATGTGCGGATGCTTCAGCATGT
>JAFBJZ010000957.1:345000-347500 GCA_016785225.1 Psettodes erumei
TGACACACACACACACACACACACACACACACACACACATACAGTCTCTCACACACACACACACAGTCTCACACACACACACACACACACACTTACTGCCATAAAAGAAAGTGATCACAGATAAAACCTGTTGTGTTACAGCAGAGTTCTCAGTGAGACGAGGAGCTCGTGTTTACTGTCAACAACAACAACAACAACTCTGTCCGTCATCACACACACACACACACACATATCACAACAACAAAACTTCAGGTCAAACCCGTGAGGATGAACCTCGTGGGGGGGGGTTATCTCAGAGTGTGTGTGTGTGTGTGTGTGAGGAGACAATCTGCTGAGAGGCTGATTCCTCTACGCACAATTACACACAGATGAGACGGCAGAGATCACACACACACACACACACACACACACACTGGAGACAACAACACAGTGTCGTTTCTTGGCATCAACACACCAACACCCCCACACACTTAATCAAACTGACCCCCCCAGTGTGAGATGTCTCTCTGCAGTGGTGTGTGTGTGTGTGTGTGTGTGTGTGTGTGTGTGTGTGTGTGTGTGTGTGTGGGCTGCCTTTTACAAACTCGCAATGTAAACACACTCGTGTGTAACACACTGACCCACAGCCTGCGGGGGGGGGTCATTAACACCCCCCTCCCTCACAGAGACACCCCCCCGCCCGTCCTGATGTTACACACGTTGTTTACTCACTCACACACACACAGGTGGCCCACATGCAGCCTGAAAGTTCCTCTCCAGATCAGAACCCAGCAGGTCCAAATCAACAAGGTGTGTTCCTCCTGAACCAGAACCCGGGCGGGACGGGTCCGTTCCTGTATGTGTGTGTGTGTGTCGTCAGGCCTGTCTGAACCCGTCCCGCGGCGGCGCTCTTATCGCCCCGTCAAACAGCCTGCGACACCGGAGCCCCAGAACCAGTCCGACTGCGTCTGTCAGAACCTGCCCGACGAAGAGCTCCGCTCAGGACGGGCGGCCCGGCGACGCCGTCCGGTCCAGGTGAGGTCCCAGGTGAGGTCCCGCGGGTCGCCGGCTGCCATCTTTGTTCTGGAAGCAGCGTGGGGGGTCACAACCCCCGCCCCCCAGTGGACCACCATCACACAGGTAACTCACCTGTCACCTGTGTCCTCACCTGCCCCCCCCCCCAGCACACTGTGTGTGTGTGTGTGTGTGTGTGTGCTCAGCTCTTTCCACAGTCTGGTCGTCACCCTCTGGATTATTATTGTTCCAAGTGGCCTCGCTAACGATGACCAGATGTGTGTGTGTGTGTGTGTGTGTGTGTGTGTGTGTGTGTGTGTGTGTCAGTGTGTGTCAGTGTGTGTGTGTATATGACTCATGACGGCTTGTTTCTCTACAGTAACTTGCCAACTGGCCACTGGGTCAAAGCACAACCAGGTAAATCCCACACACACACACACACACGTGAAAGTGTGAATGCAACAACAGCTGTTTCTGTCGGGCTCCGTCTAAGTAACGACAACAAGCCGTTAGTAACGAGTAACGAGTAACGTGTACCGTTCTGACCCCCCACACACACACACACACACACACACACACACAGACACACACTTACTTGCCGATGACCTCGCACAGCTCGTACACATCTTCAAACAGAACGTCGTCGTCCGCCATAGTCCGACCCCGGCTGTGGGGGGCAGGAGGGGGGTGCAGGACTATCCCCGAAAATACGCGTCCCAGATCCGGAAGGTGAGCCCCCCCCCTCCGGGAGGGAGACGGTGAACCGGAGTTACCGGGGAAAACAGGGGGGGGGTGTCCTCCTCAATCCCGGTGGATGCCTCCTGTCGTCGACCCCCCCGCCCCCGCCGCTCCCCCTCTTCCCGACAGAAACCAAACGAGGTGTCGTCGCCGCGGGCTCGGTAATCCGGTCCGGGGAGTCCTCCGCCGCCGGTCCGACCCCGCCTTCCTTCTCCGGGGCTCCGGGCGCCGCGGGGGAGGCGGGTGAAGGCTGCGGGCAGAGCGTCGGGGCTTCGGGCGACGCGGGGACCTTCACATCCCGGAGACGCCGCCGCCGCTGCTCGTTCCTCCTCCGCCGCGGACGGACGCGGTCGCTGCGGACGCGCTGACTTCGCGGCTCGGCGCCACTTTGTGGCAGTTGGGACGTGTTTTCTTCTCCTTCCGCCCGCCCGGACGTTTATGTCGGCGGAGCCTCCGGGAAAAAACAAGCTCCTCCCACAGGCGGGGGGAGGAGGGGGGAGGGAGGGGGGCGGGGTGAAACTGTGCCGCCGCTCACCATTTTGGCGCCAACCCCGTTTACCCAGGTTCCCCTCCGAGGCGTCGCAGGCTCGAGCCAAGATGGCGGGACGCAGCCGCAGTTTCCCGGGGACGGTTTTCTGCGGCGCACAGGCACGAACCCGGAAGTGAGGCGGAAGATGAACGAAGAGTTTCCACCGACGTTAGAAACTGGTTCAGGTTTTATTAGTTTCCTGTTTTCAGCCGGACTCGTTTTATAAGCGGCATTTATTTT
>JAFBJZ010000957.1:352500-365000 GCA_016785225.1 Psettodes erumei
GGTTTGAACTCACGGCACATTGAGGCTCCGACTGCCAGATCTGACTCTGGTGGATTTTACCCATCGCGCACAGAACCTGCGACACAGAGAGGGAGAGGGGTTCAGGTCCAGAAGCTCGGTTCCTCCCCCGGGTCGGTCCCGGGTCGGATCCGGGTCGGGCCCAGCTGCCCTCTGACCTCTCGGGCCGCCCTCTCTCCGGCCTGCACCGCCCCCTCCATGTAGCCGCTCCACTCTGTGGCCGTCTCGGTCCCGGCGAAGTACAACCTGCCGACGGGCTCCCGCAGAACCCTGAGGACGGGGAGAGGACGTGAGCGGTCCCGGAGCGGATCCAGAAGGTGGGCCTGTGTGTGTGTGTGTGAGTGTGTGTGAGTGTGTGTGTGTGTGTGTGTGTGACTCACTTTCCAAACTGGGTCATGATCCCCGGGGGGAAGTAGGCGGTGTAGCAGCCCCCAGAGTACTCCTCCTCACACCAGTTCTTCTCCTCGTAGTGCACCGGCTGAAACAGGTGGACACGTGAGTGTGTGAGTGAGAGTGTGTGTGTGTCCATGTGTGTGTGAGTGTGTGAGAGTGTGTGTGTGTGTGTGTGTGTGCGTGCAGCTCACATGCAGCGCCTCCTCTGAGCCCAGCACTCTGGAGTAGATCTCACAGATCTTCTTCAGTCTGAAAGCAGAAGAGACGACAGCTTTAGTTGAGCGCCCGGTTCCGGCTCTGGTTCCGGTTCTGGTTCTGGTTCCGACCCGTGGACCGGTGGACCCACCTCTCCTCTTTGGTCAGCACCGACAGTTTCCTGCACTTACGGGCCAGGATGAACCTGAGGGGAGAGGGAGGAGAGCGTCCAGCTTCAGATCATCTGCTCGATCGTGTGAGTGTGTGTGTGTGTGTGTCTGTGTGTGTGTCTGTGTGTGTCTGTGTGTGTGTGTTCACCCCATGATGGCAGGAACCGTCCCGTCAGGCTTGGTGTCGTCCAGGGTCAGACCGATGGGGGAGCCCTCCTCCTCGATCACCATGCTGCCGCAGTAACCTGGACACAGCCGCACACACACACACACACACACACACACACACACACACACACACACACACACACAGTGTAAGACGTCCTGTTCGTCCCAGTTATTGATCTGTGGGTGACTTCCTGCCCCCCCTACCCTTCTTCCTCCAGAAGTTCTCCTTGTAGTACACCATGCACTTGATGACGGAGCCCATGGGGACGCGGTGGATCAGCTGGTTCCTCAGCGGCGGCAGCTCGGGGTTAAAGTGCATCTTCAGGTTCAGGCCGGGGGGGGTCGCCACAATCACGTACCGGGCCTGGGACGGGGAGGACGGGACAGAGGGAACGGGGTGAAGGGGACGGGGTTGGCCAGCAGGGGGCAGCACAGGACAGCTCTGTAGGGTTTCTGGTTCAAATACTGCAGTACTACTACAGGAAAAGTACAAAAACTCTAACACCCCACTCAAGTAAAAGAAGAGACAATAATGACTGTACTTTAAATACTCTCTGCTCCGGTGAGTAATGGAGTACATGTACTCAGTTACCTTGTACACCTGCCCGTCCAGCGTCTCCACCTCCACCAGGTCTCCGGTCTGGTCGATCCGGTGGACCGGCGCCTGCAGCTTGACCCGGTCGCCCAGCTCCCTCGCCATGCAGTCGCTGATCTGACCGGAGCCGCCCACGAACTTCCTCTCCTGGGGTGGGGAGTGGTGCATGATGGGAAAATCTCGTTCAGGGAGAGAAGTCGATAAAATCTGATGATTTATGTCCACGTTGTCCTCGATGCGGCCGCTCGTCATTCACCGTAAATTCACTTAAAGTGCAGGGAGAGTGCACTCTGTGGGGGGGGGGGGCACTGAGGGGGGGGCTCTGAGTGTGTGTGTGTGTGTGTGTGTGTGTGTGTGTGTGGGGGGCTAAGTGCTCTCCCACACCACGTGGTCAGTGTCAGCGCCCGGCCGCCAGGAGGAGACGAAACCAACGCACCCACCTCGGTTCTGGTGCCGCGGGCCAGAACCTCCTGCTTTCCCACGGGTCGAGCTCCAAACCCCCCTTTGACTTGGCAGCCCCCCCACAGAGACGTTCCAGCTGCTTTCACTAAACTTTACGTGAACGGATTGTTAACATCGCTGATGATTGTTCAAGCTTCTCTGGTGTGTGTCGCTCAGTGGACACACACACACACAGACACACACACACACACACACACACACACACACACACACACAGACACACACACACACACACACACACACACACACACACACACACACCTGGCCTCCGTTGGTGGTGGAGAAGATCCTCATGGTTCCTCCACACTGCTTGACGTACCACAGGAACCACAGGGCCGACACCTCGTGGGGTTCAGAGGTCACGTTCACGTTGACAAACAGCGTGGCGAAGCGGCGGACCGTGCTACAGAGAGTGTGTGTGTGTGTGTGTGTGTGAGGGGGGGGGCAGAGAGACATGATGAGATCCTGGTTCTGGTTCTGGTTGGTCACACTCACAGGTTCTCCTGCTGAGACTCACCTGGTCCAGCAGATCTTCTCCAGGAGCTGCTGCATGGTCATCTTGTCCCACTCCTCGGCGTGGGGGGCTCTCCAGGGGGCCTCCCTGGGAATCTGAGGGGGGGGGGTCGTTACAGCGGAGACACACAGCGAGGACGGCGAGTGGACCGACACGGGAGGGGGGGGCTCACCTCCTGTCCCATCTGGTCCATCGTCCTCCACAGGTTGATGAAGTCCATCAGGACGATGGGGTTCCACATGGGGGGGAAGGAGCCTTTGAACGGGTACGACTTCCCCTGTGGGACACACACACACACACACACACACACACACACCATCATCACATGGAAACAGCTGATTTAACTGTAGATTATATACAAATTCTGTACACACAGTGCAATGATCATTCACAGGAACGACTGAGTGAGTGAATGAATGGATGAATGGATGGATGGATGAATGAATGAATGGATGGATGAGTGAATGAATGGATGGATGAATGGATGGATGAATGAATGAATGGATGGATGGATGGATGGATGAATGGATGAATGGATGGATGAATGACTGGGTGAGTGACTGTGCAGAAAGAAGAAACAGTTGCACAACGTTTTTACGACAGTCATCAGTCTGATAAGAATCGTCTATAATCATGGAGTGTTGCTCAACCACGTGTGTATGTGTGTGTGTATGTGTACGTGTGTGTGATGGACCACACGTGTGCGTCAGAGTGTGTGTAGTGTTTCCAAGAATCAGCTGAAGTCAAACATCACTTTGGACCATGACGAGGCGATTCTGTTTCCCCTCTGCGGGGCCTGGACGTTTGTGGGACGGGTCATCACAACACGGGACGGACCCGACCCGACGGGAACCGAGAGGAACCGTTCTGGATCCGTGTTGTTCTAAGGTTCCACACCTGAACTTTATACACTATACGTTTATAATTGGTACCAGAGCAGTGTGTGTGTGTGTGTGTGTGTGTGTGGATCTGCACTGTCAGCACGCTGTGCCCCACCCAGGCTGTTAAACTGAGGTGAAGGAGAAGATCAAAGAAGTTCAAACGGTTCATTTATGACATCATTAAACTAATCACCAGCTTTTCTTATGGGGGGGTCATTACATATTAACTGATTTATGGCCCCCGTGTGAGGACGCCGTCCTGAACTGAACCCTGAGGTTTCACACCCGCCGTCAAACCGCCGCTCTGACGGGACAGGCAGGTGTGAACACGTCGAGGACGGGCGCAGGTAGCTGCAGGTAGCTGAACACACACACACACACACACAGAGTCCAGGTTGATTCTGGGGTTTGATTTTCAGCCCCCCCGCTGCACCAACCGAAGGACTGATTTCATGAGTGTGGACTCCAGGATATTAGATTAGATTAGATTACAGGATTATCAGATTAGCCTCGCGCTCTCCTTCCACATGAAGACGTTTTCCCCGCTCGCCACCAGGACGCTGTGCGATTTTAATCATTCAGAGCGTAACGAAGCTCGTGTTGTTTTTGCAGAGTCAGCGGTTGGGGCGGGGCGGGGCGACCCCCCGACCCCCCTGACCCCCCCCCCCACACACACACACACACACGCTGCCATGGAAACGGTCCAGGAAGCCGCGAGCGCCGCGAGTCGGGGGCTTGGAGCGGCTCTCGCAGAGATAGTCGCCCCGGGAGACGCGCTCGCTTCACGCCTCCGGACCGACCCGCCTCCGCCCGGCGCCGAGCGGTCGGACGTGCACAGCGCGGCCTCCGTGAACTGCAACGCGACACGCGTGTGCGTTTGCGACCGCGCCCGCGGGCCGGGAGCTCGAAGTCCGGATTTATTGACCCCGACGCGTTCAGATAAGCGCACGGTGATTTACGGGCGTGAGCAAACAGCGCAAAATCGAATCAGGTGGAGGAACACGGTGCGCCCACGTTAACGAGATATGGAGCGAGGAAGAGGAGGAGGAGGAGGAGGAGGAGGAGGACGCCTCCTCCTCCTCCTTCCTCTCAGCCACTCCAGAGGAAGGAGAAACTGCATTACATAAAGTCCCTCAGGCGCAGATTAGCATCTCCAGCTGCTAATGCTACGGGGTGGGGGGGTGGGGTCGCCTTCGTTTTCCTCCGAGCATTGTGGGTAAAGACGTGAGAGGAGCTAGCTCGAGCTAGCTCCTCTCACGTCTTTACCCACAATGCTCAGAAGAGCTAGCTCGAGCTAGCTCCTTTCATCGGCGCAAAGACAGTGGTGCCGTCTGATTAGCATATCCTAATCCCATAATCTTAATCTGCGCAGAAAGATGAAACGTAGCCGGAGCCTCCAGGAAGTTCTGGTGTCAGAAACGAACCCAGCGGCCCTGAAGGTGCGTCGCGGTTCTGGACCCAGAAGGTCCGGACCACGTGCGGCGCACACACACACACACACACACACATTAAACTGAGTGACGGCTCAGACGTGTGTGTGGATCCGTCACGTGTGTCATGACATCAGCGCGCACACACACACACACACACACACACACGGCGGGACACTCACATTGACGTAGTGCACCAGGCTCTCCTGCTCGTTGACCTTGTAGGTCTTGACGTTGTACTCCCTGGCCAGCCGCAGGATGCGGTTCTGGGTCGGTCCGATGTAAGCCCCGCCCAGGTCGACCCACTTCGTCTCCTTGTTCTGAAACGGAGGAAGAACCAAACGAGGGGAGAACGTGTTACGGGACCGGTCCCCCGAGGTTCTGAGCGTACGGAGCGGTTCCGGTCTTACCTGCACGGTGAAGGTGCGGCCGCCGACGCGGTTCCTGGCCTCCAGCACCACGGGGTTCAGGCCCTGAGCTCTGAGCAGCTTGGCCGCGCTCAACCCTGCGGACAGAGGAGGGAGGGGGGGTGAGGCGGGGGGGTTGGCG
Source organism: Psettodes erumei (assembly GCA_016785225.1). Lineage (NCBI taxonomy): Eukaryota > Metazoa > Chordata > Actinopteri > Pleuronectiformes > Psettodidae > Psettodes > Psettodes erumei. Next base: position 357,876 of record JAFBJZ010000957.1, read on the forward strand.
GCGCGGCGGCGGCGTTTCCAGCGGATTATTCAGTAAATCCAGTTCCCCTCCAGCTGTTTGTTTGGACTGTGCGCAGTTTGCGGGGATTAAACGACAGATTAACCACCTAATATTTGCCTTTCAGGGAGCAGGCAGAGGGAATTATGGGTAAAGATGGATCTTATCACTCATCTCCACTTCCTGTCTTTCTCGCTGGATCCCCGCTGGATCTGCGGTGAAATTCCTCCTCCATCGCCACGTCGCAACACGCCCCGCCTCGCGGGCTCGTCGGCTCCCGGCGGGACTCTCCGGTTCTGGGCGGCTTCATCCGACCACCCACAACCGGGACCGCCGCAGAGACCCGCCATGTTTTCCTGGCCTCCCGTCCTCTCGTCTCCTCGCCGCGCCGTCTCTCTCTCTCTCGGCCCCCGCTGAGGCCGGCGGCGTGCTTTACGTTGGCAGTCCGTCCCGTATTGCCGGGCCTCGGCGCCGCCCATCTGCTCCTCTGGTCCGAACTCGCTAACGCTCCCCCCCCCGCCCCGTGCAGGCGGGGGTGGGTGGGGAGCATTAGCGAGCTCGGACCAGAGGAGCAGATCTTCCCGCGGTAAATTGATGCCATTACCTGAAAAGGTCGGCGTCTGTCTGGGAAAACAAAGAGCGTCTGTTTGTGCCTGCGGCAGGCCAAGACGAGCCGCCGCTCGCTTCACGTTCGTTCCTCCGCCCGACGGGGGGGACACTTCAAAGGGTTCAGACCGACCCCCCCCACACACCCACACCCCCAACAACCTCACATGAACTTCACAGCCCCGGAGGTTTTTCAATATACCCCCGGCCGTGAGCAGCGTGTGTGTGATGGATTTAAAAGATGGAGGCAAAAGGTCGGGCCGGTGGGAACCAGGAAGAACACCCCCCCGCATTTGGGGAGGGGGGGGGCGAGGGGCACTAGCCCCACCTTGTTCCTCCATCTTTTAATGGGGGGGGGCACACCTTCCAGCAGCAGGTGCATTAAATACTGAAGAGGCCGATGACGTCACTAAACAGGAAGTCCAGCTGCTCGTCGTCGCTTCCTGTTTCCTACCTGCCCCCCCCCCCCCCCACACACACACACACACACACACACACACACACACCTTGGGGCTCTGTCTGACCTATTTGCCTGGTTCCTCTGACATGCTGATCACATGACTCCTCTTTATCTTTCCAGTCACGGCGTCGAATGAAAACACAGATCGGACGACCCGGGCCCGGTCCACTGATTTCACATTCAAATGAGCCCGCACACACACACACACACACACACACACACACACACACACACACACACACACACACACACACACACACACACACACACACACACACACACAGACACACACACACACACAGAGCGTCATCATGGCTCGAATGAAAACAGAATATAAATAGAGACAAGTACACACTGCTTTGTCCCCAATTAACTGGTATTTAGGTTTAAATTTGTGCACTAAAGGTAGCAACACACACACATACACACACACACACAGACAGACACACACACACACAGACACGCACACACGTCCTTTTCATCCTCTGCCCTCTGGAAAAAGAGACCCAGTTTCCCTGGCAACAGTAATTGTTAGGATGGAGCCACTTGGCAGGAACAAACTGTGTGTGTCTGTGTTTGTGCGTTTGTGTGTGCGCGTTTGTTTGTGTGCAGAACATTCTCTGAAGTTCTGTCGTAACATCCATCTTCATCGGTGTGCAGCGACGCAGCGTTGGACTTGTGTGTGCGTCTGTTTGTGTGTGACTGTGTGTGTCGGCCTGTGTGTGTGTCTGTTTGTGTACACGTGTGCGTGTTGTCGTGCACCCGCTCGGGGCACCTCCCTCGTCTCGCCCACTGAATTCTGGGATACGGGACACGCTGGAGACGCCTGCAGCCCTGAACAGGAAGAGCGATAAGCAGAGAAGAATGGTCGGGCGAAACACGGGGGGGCAGTGGAGTGTGTGTGTGTGTGTGTGTGTGTGTGTGTGTGTGTGTGTGTGTGTGTCTGTGTGTGTCTGTGTATGTGTGTGGGGGCTGTGAATGTTAACAGCTGCAGCCATATGAACTAAATAAATCACAGCGGCAGAAAACGGTGGCGGACGTGAAATCCCGTATCACCTGCGACCGCCGTCTGTGCTAAGCTGCTAACGCTACGCTCGTGATCACATGACTTCCTGCTGCTCCCTAACAACCACTTCCTGTTTGTGCCTTTATCCCGCCCCTCCCCCCACCTCCTGTTTTCCAGCTCGGGCTCACCACCTGTCTCCTCTGCCCCCCCCCCAGTTGTAATAGTGTAAAACCACATTATCAGTGACCGCTGTCCCGTCTGAAAACTAAATCAGACGCGTGTGTGTGTGTCTGTGTGTGTCTGTGTGTGGGTGTGTGTGTGCGTCTGTGTGTGTGTGTCTGTGTGTGCGTTTGTCCTCTTCACAGGAACACAAACAAAAAAATTCAATAGCAGCTGAGTGACAAGTGAGCCACTTGAATCAGCCCCCCCCCCGAGAGGCTCCGTATTGATCTGAACAGGGTGGGGGGGTGACAGCCCCCCCCCCTCAGACAGTGATTGGCTGTTGATGGGAAACAGACAGAGGACTGATATCGACGTTACGCGACCGCTCAGACAGACGCTGTCGCTCTCTCTCAGGCTAAGCTAATGTTTAACTAATGTTTCGCCTGGGGTGTGTGTGTGTGTGTGTGTGTGTGTGGGGGGGGTAGATAAGTGTATTTCCCAAATGGATGCACTATTCATTTAACCTGATGAATATCAGGACCTGCAGCACCTGCATCATCATCATCATCCTCCGCAAACCGACAAACGCACAACGAGCCGAACGGTCGCACAATCAGTGTCGCCTCTCGTGACACAAAAGGAACACGGCCGAGATTACAGCTGCACGTTTCTCACCGTTTTACCCGCCGCACGCCAAGGCAAACACGGAGGCTGCAGGCACACACACACACACACACACACACACACACACACACACACACACACACACACACCGTCCAGCTATCTAATGACTGAGCCCACTGTGTCTTGTTTGCACAGCTGGACGCAGAAAGTGGCGTTCCAGGATTTCAGCCACGGGAATCAGAGCGGCTGTCAGAGGAAGACGAGGAGGAAGACGAGGGTTCTCACTGAGGAACGTGGTGACGTGACACATCACACACACACACACACACACACACACACACACTCTGTCCTTGGCAGCTCAGTAAATACCAGCAGTCTTTCACCAGAACAAATGGAGCACGTCGGGGACACTGGCACCGAGACGGGACGAGACGAGACACACCAACGCGTCGTGCTCGCCATCGCGCTCGCCGTCGCGCTCGCCGTCGACTGACCTCGCGGCGACCTCGTCTCCGAGGCGCGGCCGAACCGCGCGGCGCTCGGCTCGGGCCCGTCTGCAGCTCGCACGCTTTGTTTTTACCGCCTGAACTCTGCTGAGTAAACAGAATTAAAGGGCAGCGCCTCACGTCACGGCTCGCCGACACACACTGTTTTCCTGTGAGCTCACGCGCACACACACACACACACACCACACACACACACACACACACACACACGAAGACACACACACGACAGTCGACAAACCTCGTCATGGGTTTCGACACGTCAGCAGAGCGTTAACGCGGTGAAGCTGCTCACTTCTCCTGCCTGTCACACAGGATCCGGGTCGGACCAGGATCCTGGTCCACCTGGTCCCACTGAGCAGAACCACGTAGGACTGGACTGTCCACAAACTGGACCTTTCAGGGTTTCAGTGAGACCAGAACAGAACTACATCTCCCACAGAGAAACTACAAGCGTGGCAGCCCAGGAAGTGGAGCCCTGGTTCTTACGGACGTTCTGCGGGTCAGGGCATGTGGGCCCGCGGCTCGGTTCTCTGGACCGGGGAGGTTTGACCCCCCCAACACACACACACACACACACACACACACACACACACACACACTCACTATCAGTTCCTCATTTCCTCAGACGCTCTCATCTTTCTTGTTTCTGTTTCCCACAATCCTCTTCCCTATTATTTCTGCACCCCCACCCCCTCCCCCTCCCCGAGCCTTCCTCCTTCTCCTCCTCTTCTTCCTCTTTCTCCTCCTCTTCTTCCTCCTTCCTCCTCCTCCTCCTCCTCCTCCTCCTCTCTGCTGCTGGTTTGATAACAGCCTGTCACAACGGTTTTCTCAGAAAGTGCCGGCTGTCCCCCCGGGGGGGTCGTGGTCCTGCTGCTGGGCGGGTGGCAGGAAACCCACGACTGGGGGGGGGGGGCACACATACCCCCCCCCGCTTTCTTTGATCTGTCCTCTGATTGGACAGTGATTGTTATATGTGGAGCTCATTGCATGGCAGCAAAGGGCAGCGGGATAAACAAATGGTGTAATTACATGGAGCCTAATGTGGGGGGGGCTGTTATCACATTCACTTTTTCTGATGCGTTTGTTCTGCACTTTGACTCAGATCTGAACTGACACTGACCTAAATTCTTCTCTGACAGACGGATGGACGTGCCGTCGACTGAACTGTCAGCGCAACAGAAAGGACAGCGGGGGGCAGCAACACACACTGTCAGGCCAAAACACATCAGTCAATACAACAACTAAACTGACAGCCATTAAAATCCTCTTGCTGCTGCACTTTGCACCTGTAAGTCTGACTGCTCGTCTGCAGGACACACATACACACACATACACACACACACACACACACACACACACACACACACACACACACACACACACACACACACACACACACACACACACACACCTTCTTCACAGGAAATAACCTAAAACAACCGGCTGCAGCAGAAACAACTCACGGGGAATCTTGTTTGACATGCAACAATTCACTTAATGGTGGAGGTGTGTGTGTGTGTGTGTGTGTGTGTGTGTGTGTGTGTGTGTGTGCATCATATCACACCTCCCTCTCTTATTGGCTCACACACATAACACATAATAAAATAACAGGATGAAAAGCTCCTTTAAAACAGAGCCGGTGGAGACTGATAACACTTTATGAGACCCACCACCACCCTCTCCACCCTCTCCACCCTCCCTCTTATGTAATACAAGGTAAGCTCTGGCTGATTAGCAGGCGCAGCTGGGGCAGAGCGGCAGCCTCACGGAAGAGACCGGGAGGAAAAACGCGCATTCAGCCGATAAAAGTGTGTAATCTTCCGCAGGGCGAGAGCCTGAGCTCCGCCCGGCGGCTGCACCACCTCCCGAGGCGGAGGGGTGGGGGGTCGTCCGTGCAACAGTTGTCCAGTCTCCTGACACACACACACACACACACACACACACACACACTCACACCGGCTCAGGCGGTCTGTCCTCCGCAGAGGCCACCGCGCGCACGGCGGAGCGAGGTCGTCTCACCTGATATTCCTCCGCCGACCACCACCACGTCGTAGGTGCCGCTGCTGGGTGTCGTCATGGTGCCGCCCGCTCTGTGCCGCTCGCTGCCCGCCTCCGTGTCGACCGCTCGCCGCTGAACGCAGGGCGCGCGGGGGAGCGCATCTGTATTAAAAGCTCCGGGCCACCCCCCCCCCCCTCCTCCCTCCGCAGGCTCCGCCCCCCCGATAGTAGATCGACTCGCTGCCTTGTGGACCGGGAGGAGGATTACTATCGGGAGGAGGGGACCCACACACACACACACACACACACACACACACACGTCACCTCTGCGGTTCACCCGGTGAGGACACGGACTTGTGACCCGGGTTCCGTGTCCTCAGTGAGCCCGGTCCCGCTCTTATCAGCCGGGACGCTCAGAGCCTCCGTTTCCCGGCTGCGCTGAGCCCCGGTTCCGAAGGAATCAGGCCCGAACAATAAAGATGGTGCAGATAAGAGTATTAAGAGAACACCATGTTCCCGACGCCAGAAGAACCAGAATGAAAGAATGACCCCCGGCCCGGGCGCCGTGCTCTCACTCCAGCTCCAGACCTCATTAACTGCGGGGGGCGGATCTATTAGATCTATCTCTAGGCAACCCCGGCGAATTAGCGTTTAAAAGGCCACTCGGCTGCGCGCTGTGGTTTCTGCCGCCCCCTGGTGGCCGTGAGGAGGAGGTGAGACGTGGCGGTGACGTCACCCGTTAACTGCCGGTTTGAAGCTTTTCAGCCGGCGCCATTTTTAAAAAGCGGACAGTACCGCATTTGGACGACAGGGTGGGGGCTGGAGCCGAACCCGGAGGACAGAACCGGGCGGACTGGGCTTTGACTGAACACCCCCACCCTCGGTATATGGTCAAAACAAGCTACTAGTCGGGCGATAGCATAGCAAACACTACGCTAGCACGAGCTAACTAGCTTGGCCGGTGTGCTAATTTTGGCTAGCACAGAAAAATAGGCTAAAAATAAAACGTACTCACCTTAAAACGGCAAAGTTTACTTCCTCAGTGCGTCTTTTAGTCGGACCGAACCGACAACTGGCCACTTTTGGTCAAACAAATGTTAAAATGAACTTTTACGAACCGGAAACAGTGAGCGGTCACAGTCCTGACAGGCTTCACTCAGGTCTCCATCCCGAGCGAGTGGCGGCTGTCAATCACACGGTAGCCACGCCCCAAAGTACCCGGATTTATTGTCTTTTCCCGTAAATCCGACTATAATTTATAAAACGAATAATATTATAATGAGATAAAACGAATAATATTAATAAAAAATAAGAGATTATAAACTCATAATGAAAATTAAACGAACACTTAAATTAAATAAACAATAAACAACATAACGTGAACTACAACAGTTTTTAAGGGGAGGAGACAAAGGTTCACCTTGTTTACACCTTCAGGAAACACAAATCAAAATAAATCAAAATAAATAACAAAACTGTTAAATTAAAATCAGTTTTTAACTCCCAGGTGAGACAAAGCATTTCATCCTGCGACAACCTGAGCACGTGGATCATATTAATGGGATTGTATTGATTAATTCTAACCGGGTGTTTTTTTAATTAGGTTAATAAAAACGATTTGCCATTTATCCACAATGTCAGCAGACGGCGCTGTTACATTGTGAAATCACAAACAAACTCTCGTCACCTGCTTGTTCCTGGTGCTGTGTGGAGCTGCGAGTGGAGGAGACAGGTGAGCGGGGACAGGTGAGGTGGGACAGAAGCTG
>JAFBJZ010000957.1:370000-372500 GCA_016785225.1 Psettodes erumei
TTGTCAATTAGCGAGGTGTGTGTGTGTGTGTGTGTGCGTGTGCGTGTGCGTGTGTGTAATGATCCAGGTTGAAGGTTCAGGATTGTTGTTTTTAAATTATTATGACTGCTAACTCGCTCTGCGTGCTGGAGGGGGGGGGAGTTTGTCTTGGGCTGTTTGACTTGTGGGTCGGTTCCGGAGAGAACGATTTATTCTTGTGTTACGCTGAAAACTACACACACACACACACACACACTGGGAGCGACGTGTGTGTGTGCACTGAGCTAAGCTAGTTAGCATGTTGTTAGCACAGCTAGAAGCTAATGAGCCTCAGACGCAGCGTGATTCTGTTGTCTGAGGGGCCCAGAGGAAGAACAGGGCTGTTTTATGGAGTGGGGGGGTCGGTCCCACCCCCCCACATCGACTCCCTGAAATCATGTTCCCGTTGTGCCCCCCCCACTTTGTTTTTCTTTCTGAGGGGAATCATTTAACCTGAACATTCCTCCTGAGAGAAATAGAAGTATCATTTGGCCTGTTAAAATAAATACTCCCCGAGATGTTTCGCTGGCCCGTCCAACATGTGCTGCGGTGGTTTACACAGCCAGAACCCATCAGCACCGCCGGGCCTGCCAGGCGTACCTGCCCCCCCTCCCACACACACACACACACACACACACACACCGGCCGCCGCTGTTATCCCCATTTATTCCTGCTGCTGGTATCACCATCAGCATCATTAGCTGCTGGCGTTTGGCACCGCGCGCTCATTTAGCGCGGCGGCGCTGAGCCGATGAAATCGATACGAGGTCGCTCCGTCCAAGACGCAGCGAAGGAGGGGCGGCCCGGCTGGATTAACCCCCCACACACACACACCCCCACCCTGTGCCCCCCCGCCCCCCCGCCCTGCGCCCCGCGGCTTCCAGTTCCCATCACAGTGCAGCGTTGGGCAGATTACACATGGCAGCGTCGTCGTGTGAGAGCGACCGCCCCCAGGTTGGTTGTTACCCCACACGCACACACACACACACACAGCTGATAAATGCTTTCATCTTTCTGAAGCTTCCCAGATGTTAGCAGCCGGTGGAGACCAAACACGGAGCTAAAAGAAGAGGAGCTAAAAGGAGGGAAGACAAACGAGACACAAACTGGCGCCCCCCCCCCATGGATTAATCAAATCCTCCACCGATCATGTGATGCGATCATTAACGCACACTGTGTGTGTGTGTGTGTGTGTGTGTGTGTGTAAACTGAGCGTTTACCCGTGTGTGCGACGCCTGGCTGCGCCGCGAGGTCAGGAGGACCGGGGTGGCCTCCTCTTCACCGCTCGGCCGCACCTGCCCTGGACCCAGATTTATAGCACCCTGGGTGTCCACAAACAGCAGCTGGACCCCCCCACCCCCCCGAACCCCCGACTCCCCCCCCCCCCCCACCTCCCGACCCCCCCGACTCATCCATACGTAATGACCCGAACCGAAACGGTCCGAATCTCTGTCGGATCTATCGACACCGTCGGCCTCTCCAACCGAGCTCGTCCGGCTGATCCCGCTTAATGTGCACCCCTTCTTCCCCAATCAGTGTCCTGCCAAAACCTGCCCCCCCCCCAAAGAAAAGTGAGTGAGTGTGTGTTGGATCAGAACCGGCTGTTGATTGGCTGTTTTCATTAGAACCAGCAGCTGTTTGCAGCAGAACACGAGCCATTCACTGTGAATTAGCCGTGTAATTTCAGCTTGATTAAAGTAAACAGCTCCACTTCCAGTAAACCTGCGCCGCAAACTCACATTTTCCACCGGGACCGGAACCGGCGGGGTCAGGGTCGGATCCCGGTTCTGTCGGCCCGAAGCCCCGGCTGAGACAGCAGTGACAGGGATCCGTGCTCGGAGCGCGGCGGCGTGGGAAAACTGAGGAGAACTGACGCCACGCGGGTCCTGACATGAATGAATGAATGGGGGGGGGGGGGTTCTGTTCAGCCGGGACGTCCAGAACCGGCCAGCACGACAAGTAGTCTGGAGGAGGGGCTTCATTACCGGGGGGGGGCATGGACCAATAAAGGAGGGAAAAGAAAAGAAGGCTAACACTAAGCTAACCATGCTAAACACAACATGCTAACCCCCAGACACACACACACACGCTCACACACACACACGAGGAAAATAACAGACAGCTGTTAGCTTCCACATGGCGCGACATGCTAACGGTGAAAGTCCTGGGCCTGCTACTGCAGCTAGCATGCCAGTTAGCTGGACATGCTAACGATGCTAAAACCCTCTCCCTGTACGTTCGGACTGGACACTGTGTGACGTCTCTGTCAGAACCGATCCGAATGTTCTGAGACACACACACACACACACACACACACACACACACACACACACCCCACACACACACACACAGGCTTTGTCCCCCCCCCCCGGGTGTTGGGCCCATATGTTGAGTGGGACAGAACAGAACCACGTTTTGTTCTGAGCAGTGGGGGGGCGTGTATAAATAACCCCCTGCCCACCTCACTTCTGGGTCTTTTGTT
>JAFBJZ010000957.1:380000-395000 GCA_016785225.1 Psettodes erumei
CGGAGGAAAACTGAGAATTCAGTAAACACACACACACACACACACACACACACACACACACACTGATGTGCCCCCACCCCCCCCACACACACACACACACACACTGATGTGCCCCCCCCCCCCCCACACACACACACAATCAGGCTGCACATTACATCAGCAGAGACACAAACACAAGACAACACAATCCTGTGTGTCTCTGTTAGTGTGTGTGTGTGTGTGTGTGTGTGTCCTTGGCAGTGTGTCCCCTGAGTCATGGCAGACTGTGGACTGATTATTGATCGCATCTGTTTAAGAACCAGTCCACGCGTGCGGTGAGACTGGTTCTGATCCGGTTCTGATCCGGTTCTGCAGAGTTCTGGTCTCTCACCTTCAGGGCGAGCTCAGGCGTCACCGGCGGCGCCGGCTGCTCCAGCCAGTTGATGGCGTCCAGGAAGGCGTGGTGGTCGACGCCGTCCCCGACGGAGAACCTCCAGAACACAGAACACAACGGGCCCGGATCAGAAACGGGTTCTGACTGTTAGACTCGGCTCACCGGTGTGTGTGTGTGTGTGTGTGTGTGGGGTCTTACCGGGCCAGCAGGCCCCCCAGCAGGGTCTCGGGCAGGGGGAGTCGGAAGGCCCTGCACGCGGTTCTGGTCTCCTGGACGGACAGACGGCCGGTTCTGGACAGAGGGGAGACGGACCCGCGTCAGACAATCACGACAATCATCACACAACCCTCCAATCAGCAAGTGTGTGTGTGTGTGTGTGTGTGTGTGTGTGTGTGTGTGTGTGTGTGTGTGTGTGTGTGTGTGTGTGTGTGTGTGTGTGTGTGTGCGTGCGGGGCCTACCCGTGTCGGTCCTGGTGTGCGAAGGTTCTGGCGAGGTCGGGGAACCCCTCGAATCCTTTCTTCCGGAGCAGGTCCTGGGCGGCGGCCGCCATCGAGCCCGCGTCCTCCTCGGGCCGCTCGCGCCGGGCGAAGCGCCGGGCCAGCGCCAGAACCTCGTGCTCCGACAGGCCGAGGTCTGGGCCCGTCAGCAGGGCCCTGCGGCGCAGGAGGGCGGGGCTTGAATGTAAGATGTGTGTGTGTGTGTGTGTAAAACATCGTCGGCGCGCGTGCGTACCTGAGCGACTCGTACGGGACGAGCCCGGTGCCGCCCGGGTCACTCAGAGCCAGAAAGGTCCGGATCTCGCTCCGTTTCTCCTCCGGAACCGAGCGCAGCTTACTGAGGATCCTGCCCACGTCGGCCTGAGGGAACTGCACACACACACACACACACACACACGCTTTAATCACACGTGATGTGAAACCCCCCCCCACACACACACACACACACACACACACACACACACACACACACGCACACACACCTCCTCGGGGCGGCGCTCCATGTAGCTGAGCGTGTACTCGTCTGCGTCCAGCAGCGTGAAGTGTGTGTTGTTGAGGCGGAGCGCGGCGCCCACGTGCAGGTCCCGGGCCAGGAAGTGGACCGACGGCTCGCTCTTGAACAGCTCCTGGCCCGGCTTCTTGACCCGGCAGCGCCGCAGGAACTTCCCGCCCAGCACGCCTGCGGCACAGCGGGCGACAGGAAGCTCGGCGGACGCTCTCTCAACCGAACGCCGCGACACGGCCCGGTTCCGGCCCGAGCGCTTACCTGGCGTGCTCCGCGGGGGCTCGTACACGCTGATGGTGTCGTCGCTGAGGTAGAAGGAGACGACGAACGCCCGCAGCGCGTCCACCGGGTCCTCGGTCACCATCTTGGCCCGGAATGTCAGCACGTTGCTCTCCAGGCCGCACCTGGTAACACACACGGACACACACACGGCTGACACACACACACACACACACGTGTTGACACACGGCCCGTGACGCCGACCCACCTGTCCTTCTCCCTGAACTTGAGCAGGTCCTTCTGGGGCGGTTTGGGCAGCAGGCCCTGGCAGGAGCTCAGCGAGTCCTCCTCCGAGCCGAAGCCGTTGTAGGGGGGCACGGGCCTGGGGGGCCCGGGGGCCGCCGGGGTCCTGTACTGCACCGGGGTGAAGTCCTCTGCCGGGGGGGGGCACAGGAAGAAGAGGGAGCTGACCCGAGGGTAATCGATCCGCTCGGGAGCAGAACCGCCCGACCCGACCCCTCCCTCGCTTCACCACCGCAACTAATGCTGAGAGCCCCCCGACCAGGGGGGGGCGGGTTGGGTTTCTCCTGCTGCCTCCCCCCCCAGCAGGAATATCTCGTGACAAGTGGACGGCGGTGCAGAACCGGGTTCTGACACCCGCGGGCCGGAAGGGGGGGGAACCAGAACGTCCATCCTGCCGACGCTGGCTCCTACTGCCCCCCGGTGGTGGGACGAGGGCGGCGCGGGGGCGACAGGTGAGCGAACACGCGCACAACCCGTTGTCCCCGCGTCTGCACCTGACTGATCAATAATCAATACCGATCGACCCGGCGGTAGTTACCGACGCCGTATGTGGAGCGGTAGTAGTCTCTGGTGAAGTCGTCGCAGTCGGCGATCACCACCGTCCTGCCCAGCACGTTCACCTGCCCCCCCACGCGCAGGTCGCAGTCCTTATAGAACTCCTCCTGGACGGCTCCTGTCTGTGGGGGGGTTAGCATCAGCTACGTCACCAGCTACATCATCAGCTACATCACCAGCAGCACGGCCCCACCTACCCTGAGGCTGTCCAGGATGTAGCGGCTTCCCTGACCCGGGGAGGAGAACACGTTGAGCAGCGTGCGGTCCGTGATCTGTCCGGGCTGCTTCATCTGGGCCGGGACGTCCTGGGACACACACACACACACACACGACTGAGGCCCGGCTCCAGATGCATCGGGAGGAGAAAATCCAAAACGCTGGGGGGCGGGGGCCTCACCTTAGGCAGTTTGCAGCGGCGCAGGAATTTCGACACCCGCCCAGAGTCGGGAGCGACGAGCTCCCGGATCTCGACGGTGTCGTCGGCCAGGAAGTACTGCAGCACCAGCTCGCGCAGCTCCCCGAACGGGTCAGGGTCGGCCCAGAAGCAGGTGAAGCGCAGGACCTTGCGGTCGTAGTCCAGGAACTGCCTCAGCGTGTCCCGCCTCTCGTACGGACGCAGCGGCTTCATGCTCTTCTCCGCCTGGAGGAGCAGAGGTGAGAGCTGACCTGCGGCGCCGAAAAAAAAACGAACAAACCCCGACTTCCTGGTCTCCGGCGCTCACCTGTTCCCGCAGTTTGCTGTAGGGGTCGTCGGGCACGGCGGCGGGCTCGTTGAGGCGCACGCCGAGCCTCGTGAGGAAGCGCCGGGTGAAGGCGTCGCAGTCGGTCAGGGTGAAGGTGCGAGCGCGCAGCACCATCTGCTGGCCGACGTTGAAGTGGAAGACGTTGTAGAAGCGGTCGTCGTCCGGCGGCGGCAGCGGGACGCGCTGGCGACGGAGAAACGTTCCTGCCGCAAAAAAAAAAAGAAAAAAAGGCGACAGCCGCATCAGAGCGCCGATCGGACCTGGGCGCCGCTCGTTCGGCCCGGGCGGGGGCGGGACGGCCCCCTCCCCTCTCACCCTGATGGATGCCGCTGTTCCTGCACTCGGGCTCCACCACCTGCACGGTGTCGTCCTCGGGGTAGAAGTAGATCTTACACCTCCTGATCCGGTGCGTCTCCTCCCGGGCCTCGGGCACGGCCTCCTCAAAGTAGGCCTCAAAACACAGAGCCTGGGGGGCGGGAGGGGGGGGGGTCAATATTTACCTGTTGACAAGTCATAAACAAACAGTAACAACAACGTGTGTGCTCCACGTCACCTGTTTGTCAAACGTCAGCCATGATGGAAGATCGCCGCCGTGTCCCCTGGGGTAGACCGAGTGTCCGGGTCCGGGTCCGGGTCCGACCAGCACGGGGAGTCCGTCGGTGCGGTCGAAGTGATGGGACTTGTTGAATTTCTCCCTCCCCAGCTGCGGGACGGGAGGCGGGAAACACGCTGTGATCTTTGTGTGGCATCGATCCCGCATCGATAACTGAGGGTGTGTTTACGGCTGCCAGGGAGAGCGGCTCGGCACACAAACACACAACAACAACAACAACAACAACAACAACAACAACAACTGTCGTGTGTCCGCAGTCAACACGCGGTGGTGGAGTTAACTCCGCCCCTTCAACGTGTCCCCGTCGCCAATCAGCACCGCTCGCTGGACTTACATCCGTTACGGTAGCTAACGAGCTAGGCTAGTTAGTTAGCCAGCTAACGAGCTAGCGCTCAAACTCTAAGCATAAAGCGTTAAAAAAAGTGAAGTAAACAAATGTTTACCTGTAAAATGTCCGGTAAACAAAACTTACGTGTTTATTCGGTGAGTTCCCGGGCAGAAACGGCAGCGCCATCGTGACGTCGCTGAGTGCGTGAGGTTTCTCGCCCTCCTTAACTCGAGTCGCTGTCGCTTCGCTGCCGTCTGTTGCCTGTTGCCATGACAACGGCCCCCCTCGAGCCGTCTCTTAGCGACGTCGCAAACAGGAAGGAAGCGACGGGGCGATAAATATGAGATTTTAATCTAATAGGTTCGTGCAAACGTTTCTTATTAGGAAAATATGTGTAAACTAATTAATTTTTTAATTTACAGGCACAGCAGCACTTTTAAAGGCATGGCTGTAGCACCACACGTGTATTTCCATAAAATTAAATTAAATTAAATTAAATTAAATTAAATTAAATTAAATAAAATAAAAAATAAAATAAAATAAAATAAAAAAAATAAAATAAATCGAAGTAAATAAAAATAAAAATAAATTAAATAAATGTGAAGCACTTTCAACAGATGTGTTTTTTATTAGTTCCCACAAACATACATAGTAGACAAACCACAGCCCTCGGTACCTAAAACATAACTTTATGGCTAAGCAAAATATATTTTTTAAAAAAAAAGAGATGTAGGGGATGCTGACATTACATCAAACATGTAGCAAAAAGGCATAACAATCTCCAACAATCCCTCAGCACTTTAGAATAAAATTCAAGTTTTACCCCTGAAGATGATTGATATTGAAGCCTGGAATTGAAAATATATATATATATATAACACTGGCACTGATAGATTCCTGTGGGCACCATCTGCCATGTGAAGGTGAACTCATTCCTACTCGCACGCCGCTTCATTGTACACAATAATAGTGCAAGTTTTTTTCCCCATTCATGTCAGTATATATATATATATATATATATATACAATAAATACAAAAGCATTCTGATGGGCCCCACGTTTTAAAGAATTAATTTTGCATGTGCATCATGATTTGGCTTGGAAAGTGGAGTATTTTAACGGTGGCCGATCAAGGTCTGACCAAGACGTCCCACACCGGCGTCGACTCGGAGGTAAAATATTAAAGTAGACAAAGTGATGTGCAGCTCATGTACAAACACAATGCTACGTGCTAATCTGAAATAGGTTGCTTTCTGTCAGGACAAACCATCCAGCAGTGGCTTCATCAAAGAAACGCAGACGCCTCTCGTTCGAGCCTAAGATGCCAGGCCGAGCAGGAACCCTCCGACGAAACCACCTGTGACCACGATGTTCTTCTTCACGAACTCTGTGGACTGACAAAGACAGAGGTGTGTTTGTGACGTGTGCAGGTGGACACCTCTCATTCAACGTGCTTTTGTTCTTCTGATCCTCCAGTGGGGACATGACAAGGTGTTATAAAACATAAGAAACAAGTACCGTGTCGCTTTAAGACTGACATCTTTAAAAAGATTGACGTGATTTTACAGTCTAATGAATTTTTGAGATTTAAAACATTTGAATCAGTTTTGCATGCGACGACACGGGAAACATAGTCTCACGAGACCGACAGCAAAGCTCTGACTGTGTGAGGATCATGAAACAAGAAGTTCTGAGGTCTCACCTTCTCAACAAACGTGTTCAGCTCCGGGCCTGCTTGCTCCGTGCCCTTCTTCAACTGCTTCTTCGCCTTGTTGACGTCCTTCTCTACTCTCTTCCAGTCCACTTGGATATAACCGGAGTTGTTCGCTATCTGGAGAGAGAGAGAGAGAGAGAGAGCAAGTGAAAAAAGAGGTGAGCGGCAGATTCACCGGTAACTGATTTCTTAATTCTGTAATTGCGGTGACGCAGTAATCACCTGCAGCAGCAGAAGACCTCCACCTACGGCTGTGGCTGCGACTTTTCCCACCTTCTGGAAGAGGTATCCCGCACACCTAACACGAACAGGAGCGTCTGCGTGAACAACAAACGCCTCTCTCCACTTTAAATCCTGCAGTTACGAGGGTTTTCGTGGCAGCTCTTTACGAGGGGCACCTGAAGGCAGCACAATGCATTCCTACGGAGCGTATTTACCATCCGCTCACTCCGCCGATGGCGATCTGCGTGGCCACCGAGTACTTCTCCGCCACCGGCCCGGAGTTCTTCCCAAAAAGCCGGTTCCACCATCGCTGGCGCTTGGCGTATTCCGTCAGGTCCACGACCTTGTCGTAAATCTCCTCTTCCACTTACGGAGAGAGAGAGAGAGAGAGAAAAAAAACAAACAATGGGCACGTGAACCGGTGAACCGGTGACCCCCCCGCGGGTGGAGGCTGCCGCCCGTTCACACACAGGTGTAACCCCACGTGTTTACGTTACAGGTGTAATACCGGAAGCGAACCTCCACCGAGCAGAACCCGGAGCCGAGTCCTCGGGCCCGACCTGAAGTTAGCAAGTTAAGCTAACAGTGGGGAAAGTTCGCCGCGCGCGCGCTCCGAACCGGAGCTTTCCGACACGGACACGCGTCGGCGGAACGTTAACGGACGCGTCCGGTGCGCGGCTCGTGCCCAGCGGAGAGTCCCCCTCCCCCGTCCCGGCTGCGACCCGGGGCGTGATTAGTTTAATCGGCCCGCTTACCCTTGTTGCTGCTCGCCATTTTGGAGTCGGGGCTGCTCTGTCCTCAGCTGCCTGCACGTCCGGCGTCATTTGCATAAATTTAACGGTCAAAGTAAAAGAGACAGTGAGACACGGGCCGGTACCGCCGGTAAACTCGGTCCTTATTTAACCCCCCTAACAACATTTTATCTGCTCCTGGTACAACCACACATGTTAAGTTTACGAACCTATTCAACATATATTGTGCTGAAGTACCGTGTATGTCTGTTTATTATTATTATTGTTTTATTTTAGTAGCTGATAACTAAACCAAAGCAGAGTATAATGCGGAGATAAAGTAGTAATTACCCAGGAAATTAAACTTTAACAGGTTTTGTAATTTCTGTGTTTTGATGAATTTATTTATTTATTATTATTTTAATTATCTGTCTCTTACTCTGCTCGGTGTCACCAGCTGTTTTTATTTACGTGTTTTCACCGTGTACTTATTTACGTGTTCTAATCAAAAAGTACTGTATTTGTGCAACGTTGCAACAAACATCCTTGACAGCCGCCCCCCACCCCCCGTAGACAAACATGGCAGCCGCGCCGACCAATGGGCTGCCGCGAAATACAGTTACGTAATCATAATAGAGCGTGAACCACCAATCGCGGGCCCCCCCGGGGCGGGCCCGGGGAGCCCGATCGAATGTGTGCGTGCGCGTGTTCGCCCTCGCGTGTGCGCAGCAAATCAACTGGAGACGTTCACGTGACCGCGGACGCCGGCCGCCGATTGGCCGGGGCGGGCGGAGGGCGTGCCGACGGTGGCGGCGTGCGTTTGCCTCTGTGACACAATTACAACAACTTTGAGTCGATGGTTGGGGAAGTTTGCGATTATTATCAAACAGCACCCGCGCGCTAATCCCGGTATTCCACCAACTTCACGCACGGATTGGCACTGGATTACGCGCCGCGTTTTGAAGTACGATGAGGAGCGCGCGAGGTAATTTGAAGGGATCATTTCCTTGAGGATTTGGCAAAGAATTACGCTACGCCCCGTTCGGGTCCTGGCGAAAGGTGTGCAGCACTTTTCGTCGTTAACGCATTCTGCCGGAGTTGCTCGGTCCCGTCGACCGACCCCCCTCCCCGCCCCCCTCCCCCATGAAATCGTGCGGAGTGTCGCGCCGCCGCCGCCGCTGCCCGGAGCCTCGGCGTTGCTGGTAATGACGAGGAGAAAATGGCGTCGGGAAAAGCGACCGAAATCGAAGAGGACTTTCCGAAGCTAACAGCGCGCGAGAGAGAGAGCCTGGCCGGGATTGACAGGTGAGACGATCCGCGGCGTGTGCGCTCGCGCCACTTCCCCCTTTTTCTCTGCATTTCGCGCATGTTTTGCTTCGCCCCCCCAGTTTGTTTGTTTTTTTCAACACAACAAAATACGGAACCGCCTGTGTGTGTGTGTGTGTGTGTGTGTGTGCGTGTGTGCGTGTGTGTGTGTGTGTGTGTGTGTGTGTGTGTGTGTGTGTGTGTGTGTGTGTGTGTGTGTGTGTGTGTGTGTGTGTCTCCTCTACTTGCAGTTCACTGTTTGGATTTCATAGGTTTCAAGAAGATGGCGCCAGAACGAAGGCCTTGCTGTTAAAGGTATTGCCCCCGCGTCCGACCCCCCCCCCCGGTCCCCCGTTATGTCCTCCCGGTTCGCGCGCGTCCCACCTGAAGCGGGCGGCTCGGACCTCCCCGACGCCGCTCGGGCTGCACGGCCAGCCACCCTGTACGCCCCCCCCTCTCCCTCACACACACACACACACACACACACACACCTCAACTTTGAAGCTGAACCAGCAGCGACCCGACTGTTGTGCGCGAGCTCTCCGGTCCCGGACGTTTGCCGCGAGACCCCCCCCCCGGTGCGGTTACGTGACGCGCACCGAACGACCGGCCACCGGTGGAGAGCGTGGGCTCCGCGCTACGTGATGGCACCGGTGTGCGGGGCTGCACGTTAATAACGACCGCTCCGCGTGCCACGTCCAGTTGTTGCTCTCGCGACGCTAAACGCGCGTGGACACCGTCGCTACCCGCCGCGCGACGGTGCAACAATGAGGGGGGGGGACGTTAACTCGACAGAAGCGGCGGTATCCAACTCCGTGTGTGTGTGTGTGTGTGTGTGTGTGTGTGTGTGTGTGTGTGTGTGTGTGTGTGTGTGTGTGTGTGTGTGTGTGTGTGTGTGTGTGTGTGTGTGTGTGTGTGTGTGTGTGTGTGTGTGTGTGTGTGTGTGCGTCAGCCTCTGTTAGCATGTAGCGGCTAACCGACCAGCGGTTTCCTCCACTCGCGCACGGAGTTGTAACGACGCCGCTTTTATGGAGGAAGGGGGGGGGCTAACGCACAGTGGTAGTTGGTCTCAACAACAACAACAACAACAACAACAACAACAACAACAATAATGGCTGCTTCACTTTGCCCAAGATGGCGGGGATAGGAAGAGGAAAAAAAATACCCAGCAAACGTTTGCTAGCTCAGTTAGCAGCAGCGGTGGCTAAGCTAACCACCAGGAGAGTAAAAACAAGATATCGCGACAGTTCCGTGTTTACGGCACAGACGGCTCGTTGAACGGTGCTCGGTCCGGTCCGGTTCGACATGTGGCTGCCGGGGTTCTGCCGTCACGTCACGCTGTGTGTTGATGTTGTTGTGTTGTTCCTGTGCAGCCTGTAAACAACAACAACAACATTAACCCCCTCTGACACCGTGTTACATCCTCTCTGGACTCTACCATGTTTAAATGTGTGTGGGGGGGGATTTTTAATATAAAAACCCTTTAACCCTTCTCTTAACACCTGAGTGCATCACCTGCCACACACCACACACACGCACACGTAATGACAGGCGGGTCAGACAGGAGTCGAACCCGAGCGCTGCTGTTTGGAGCCGGCCCCCACGCCGAGCGCCACTTAACCACTCGACCACCGCGCCGACCCACAATTAGCCTGTGTTTAAAGGTAACGCTGCCTTAAACCCCAAATTACCCCGTTCATTCGCTTAAGTAGTGTTCTGTAATGACATGTTGCACACAGACGCACACAGACACACACAGTCAGTCATCACTCCTCCTCCTCGGTGGCTGCAGCAGTCATTTGTTTAGCCGTTGTTTAAATACTGACTGACAGGACCCACATTAGGGCGTAGACCCGGTCCCGTGCAGTACGCCCCCCCACCTCTTCGGTCGGGTCAAACGTCGCCCGGCCCGAGCGGAGCCGTCCCACGTGTGATGTGACTCTGTGTGTCCCGCTCAGGCCATCAGCTGCTACGACGCCCTCATCCTGAAGGCGGAGGGGAAGGTGGACCCGGACGTGTTCTGTCAGCTGGGCCACTTCAACCTGCTGCTGGAGGACTATCACAAAGGTCAGAGGTCACCGGCGGCCGCGCTGCCGTGGTTTATAACGCACCCCGGTTCTGGTTCTGGTTGTTCCGGTCCTCACCGGTCCCGTGTCTCCTCCGTGTGTCCGCAGCGTTATCGGGATACCAGAGGTACTTCAGTTTACAGCCGGACTACTGGAAGGTGAGTCCGACACAACAACACAACAACAACACAACCGCCTGCGCGCCCGTCTCCCTCGGGCGGAGCGGCGGTCACGTGACCCAAATCACGCCGCAGTCTGAGCAGGAAACGCGAACGCCGTCGGACTTTGTCCTCACAGCGGTTTCACTTCAGAGCCAACGACAACACAACACACACTGATGTTGTGTTGTCTGCGCACAACAACGCACACACACTTCCTTGGCCTCTCTCCCAGCCGGTTGTGTGTCAGATTGTGCAGCCGCTCTGCTGCTGCCGGGTCCCTGTGGCTCGCTCTCTGATGTTGGGCGGTCGGGAGAGCGAAACGGACCAATCAGAATGCACGAACAGGGAGAGCGCCTCAGACTCACAGGTCTGGTTGGACGGACCCAGCCTCACCGTCCAATCAGCCGCGACGTTAGTCGACGTGCCGCGGACACACAGGAAGTTGTGCGGCATCGGCAGGAAGTGAGCTGTGACATCATCTCTCTCCCCGTCTCACCTTTTCTACCTTTTTTTTACCCAGAATGCACCTTTCCTGTACGGCCTGGGCATGGTCTACTTCCATTACAACGCATTTCAGTGGTAGGTGCTTGTTTCATCACCCTCTTCGTCACGGGGGGGCGGGACGGGACGGGGCGGGGGCTGTAATCATCAGGTTTTAATCAGAGCAGATGTTAGCGTAGCTGTGAAGCTAACAGAACCGACCGGACCTCCTAACACAACCAGATGACCCAAACTGGGGCGGGGGGGGGGGGCGACGTCACCCTGAGGTGCAGAGGAATGCTGAGCTGTGAGGAGTGTGAGCCGACCCAAACGACCCGGTCCGGTCCAGAACCAGCTCCACTGCAGACGTCCTGCGTGTGTGTGTGGAGTCTCAGTAACGGGCCGCGGCATGTTCCGCCTGAGGGGAAGGGGGCTGTGGACCCTGTCAGGGAGGGAGGGGGGAGGGGCCATTGAGTTCAGCCGTGTGTGTGTGTGTGTGTGTGTGTGTGTGTGTGTGTGTGTGCGTGTGTGTGTGTGTGTGTGTGTGTGTGTGTGTGTGTGCGACTTCCTGTTGCTGAACGAACTCTGGTCTCGTTAATGATTAAAAACAAACACGGGTCGCGAGCTCGTCAGGCGCCGCGTGGAAATGACGGGACAGCTGGTCGGGGGGCGTCCTCCAGTTAACACACACACACACACACACACACACACACGTGGTCCCGCCGGCTCCACCTACTTAATGACTCGTATTATCAGACGACGTCCTGCACGTACAAAATGTGCATCAGCAATCGACAACAGAAGGGACACACTGTCCCAACACAACGACCTGGTTCTGGTTCTGGTTCTGGTCCAGTGTTACAACGACTCCAGTCTCTTGGCACCAGCAGAACCTCCGCCCCACAGCGGTTCTGGATGTTTCAGCCGCGGGTCGGCCCGTCCGGTTCTCCGTCCGTCAGAACCCGCTCAGACGGTTTGTGTGTCTGTGTGTGTTTCCAGGGCGATCAAGGCGTTCCAGGAGGTTCTGTACATCGACCCCGGGTTCTCCAGAGCCAAGGAGATCCACCTGAGACTGGGACTCATGTTCAAGGTCCACACGGACTACGAGTCCAGCTTGAAGGTAAACCAGAACCGATGACATCACACAGGTGGAGTCACGCCCAGTTGTTGTTCGATTAATTGGGTGAACGTGAGTCAGTTACACACCTGCCGTGGTCGTCCAATCAGATCGCAGCTGGAACAGTCGTGGTCCGGTGCTGGACCCGAGCGGCCCGGTTCTGACCCGCTGGTCTCCTGACACTCGCTGTTCAGAGCCCTGGTTCTGGTGCCACCTGGTCCTGGGCTTTGTCCCAATCCAGACATCACTGGGGGGGCGTGGTGTGTGTGTGTGTGTGTGTGTGTGTGTGTGTGTGTGTGTGTGTGTGTGTGTGTGTGTGTGTGCGTGTGTGTGTGTGCTGAACATACGTCTGCAGAACCGAGCCGAGTCGGCTGCACGTGCTGCACGTCCTCAGCGCAGCCCCTCCCTCTCAGCGCAGGCTCAGTGCCAGCAGCACACACACACACACACACACACACACACACACACACACACACACACACACACACAGGCTGGTTATCTCCAGGGAGGGAGGGGCGCACGTTCACCGAGCGCAGATTGAATAAAGGTGGGAGAGAAGGGAAATGGAAAAAGAACAAACAGGAAATTGTTAGAAAATGCTGTGTGTGTGTGTGTGTGTGTGTGTCTGTGTCTGTGTCTGTCAGCATCAGTGCTTTGCTGAGTACTGAGAGTACTGGGAGTACTGGGAGTACCAATGAAGTTGTACTGTAAAGGTGTGTGTGATCGATCGGAGGAACTATTCAGATTTCTGATTGATCACAGTTCAAACTAACTTTCCCTGGGGAGGGGGGGCACGGAGGAGAGAGAGGAGGTGGGGGGGGGCTCTGAGCTGAGAGGAGGTGGTGTGTGTGTGTGTGTGTGTGTGTGTGTGTGTGTGTGGGGGGGGCACGGAGGAGGTATTGTGTGTCATCTCTCCACTGCAGCCGTCTGCTGAATAGTAATCAGTGACACCAGGATAGAGGAGGAGGTGTGTGTGTGTGTGTGGGGGGGTGAGACGTGTGTGTGTGTGTGTGTGTGTGTGTGGAGGAGGGGGCAGAGAGGGGTGTGTGTGTGTGTGTGTGTGATGCCAGCCTGACGATCCTGCTGCATTATCCACCCGGCTGCTGGTGTGAGAGGGAAGGAGACGGGAGAGGTCTGCAGGAGGATGCAGGGGGGGTCTGCCAGCGCTCGAGGTGAGGCTGTGTGTGTGTGTGTGTGTGTGTGTGTGTGTGTGTGTGTGTGTGTGTGTGTGTGTGTGTGTGTGTGTGTGTGTGTGTGTGTGTGTGTGTGAGCAGCAGAGGGAGTTTATCCTAAAGGGTCGTGTGTGTGTGTGTCTGACATTGTGCAAACGTGCGTCGCTGCAGCTCGACTCGGCAGCAGAACAGCCTGTTCCTGCTCCGTCCTCGTGGTCCAGCTCTGGTTCTGGGGGGGGTGCTGACCTACATAAGAGGCTGAGGGGGGGGGGGTGTTTAAATGGACGAACCCCCCTGTGTGTGTCGGGTCGCGTCGCTTCGTCCCGGCTCTTTCCATGTGGATGTTAGCATGAGGTCAGGATAACGGTTGCTCAGGGATCGGCGTGTGTGTGTGTGTGTGTGTGTGTGTGTGTGTGTGTGTGAGAGCGTGTGTGTGTGTGTGGGAGCAGGAAGCAGAGTGTGTTTAGTTGTCGTCATGTGTGTGATGTGTCCCTGTGTCTCCTCGCAGCACTTCCAGCTGGCTCTGATCGACTCCACCCTCTGCACCTTGTCCAGGGCCCAGAGTAAGTAGCTGCTCCGCGATTGGTCAGGACCGGCGAGCGAGCGCGGTGGCGGCCGGGTTCCGACGCCCTGCTGGCTCGCTTCTTGGGCGCGTTGAAATCTCTGCACACGCTTTTTTTTTTTTCCTCTCCGCCGCCGTCTCCGTGCCGACTCTGCCCGGTTGCCTAGGAGACAGGGAAGAGAGAGGAGGCACATTACACGCTGTGATTTCACACGGGGGGATGCCCCTCCCATCTGTGTTTCATACTGTCTGTAACAGAAATGTGTTGTGTGTGTGTGTGTGTGTGTGTGTATATATAATATAATGTATTGATTAACCCTCATTTGTTTTCTCTCTCCTCACAGTTCAGTTTCACATCGCTCATTTGTATGAGATCCAGGTAAGAAGTAATCTATTACACTGTGTGTGTGTGTGTGTGTGTGTGTGTGTGTGTGTGTGTGTGTGTGTGTGTGTGTGTGTGTGTGTGTGTGTGTGTGTTGTTGGGGGTGCATGCGGACAGTTTCTGTAGCTCCAATTTACAGAAGGTCAGTAAACGCCTCACACGTCTGACGACGCACGGAGATGGTGATGATGTGAGATTCACCTGAGCTGAAACTGCTGTTAATCTGCCTGAGCGACACACACACACACACACACACACACACACACACACACACCTCTACGTACCACTCAAAGTCAATGAGGCTGACAAGTTAAAACAAATGGCGAGCTGACCTCAGACCAGACAGCTCAGGTTTCCTTAAAACACAACGCACGCTGCAGCGGCACACACACACACACACACACACACACACACACACACACACACTCCAGATGTGTTGAGTCTGGCCCCCTCCTCCTCCACACTGACCCTCCATCATGTGCTGGTCTGCCCCCCCCCCACAGAAGAAGCACAGAGCGGCGAAGGACGCGTACGAGAATCTGCTGCAGACAGACAACCTGCCTGCACAGGTGAAGGCCACCACGCTGCAACAACTCGGTGTGTGTGTGTGTGTGTGTGTGTGTGTGTGTGTGTGTGTGTGTGTGTGTGTGTGTGTGTGAGAGAGACTGAACTTACTCTGAAGTGGAGCATGCAGTGCTCAGTTAGCTCCACGTTAGCGCAGCATTAGCTATTCCCAGTTGGGCCTGTGTGTGTGGGGGGGGTTGTCATGGCAACCTGGCACAGGTGTGCAGGAGGAGGAGAGGTGTGTGTGTGTGTGTGGGGGGGCTGAGTGTAAACTGTCCAACTTTGGGACAGGTCATTTGTTGTGTGATTTCTGATCCTGCAAACCGGGTCGTCTGGGTCCAGGTCCTGGGTCGGGTCGCGTGCTGACAGGTGTTTCTCTGCCCCCACA
>JAFBJZ010000957.1:400000-407500 GCA_016785225.1 Psettodes erumei
GGACCCGGGGACTGCGAGTGGTTCGCCGTGCCCGAGCCGTACTGGGGCGTCATCAACGACTTCTGCGAAAAGTACGCCGCCGCCGCCGCCGCTCGGGTCCAACTCCCCCCCCCCGGCGCCGGCGCTGACTCCCCGTCGCTTCTCGTTGCAGGAACAACATCAACTTCCTGATGGGCTCGTGGTGGCCCAACCTGGAGGACCTGCACGAGACCCGCGTGCCCGTGTACCGGTTCATCCAGCGACCCGGAGACCTGGTGTGGCTCAACACCGGGACCGTCCACTGGGTCCAGGCCGTCGGCTGGTGCAACAACATCGCCTGGAACGTGGGCCCGCTCACGGGTGAGGGGGGGGGGGGCGGCGCCGGGGCGGGTGGCGGGGGCGAACCCGCGTGTGTGACGGTGGTTCTGATCCGCAGCCCATCAGTACAAGCTGGCGGTGGAGCGATACGAGTGGAACAAGCTGCAGAGCGTCAAGTCCATCGTCCCCATGATCCACCTGTCCTGGAACATGGCCCGCAACATCAAGGTGTCGGACCACCGGCTCTTTGAGATGATCAAGTGAGTGTGTGTGTGTGTGTGTGTGTGTGTGTGTGTGTGTGTGTGTGTGTGTGTCTGTGTGTGTGTGTGTCTGTGTGTGTGTGTGTCTGTCTGTCTGTCTGTCTGTGTGTCTGTGTGTCTGTGTGTGTGTGTGTGTGTGTGTGTGTGTGTGTGTGTGTGTGTGTGTGTGTGTGTGTGTGTGTGTGTGTGTGTGTGTGTGTGTGTGTGTGCGCTGACCCGTGTGTGTCTTTGTGCGTCTGCAGGTATTGTTTGCTGCGCACGCTGAAACAGTGTCAGACGACGCGCGAGCTGCTGCTGGCGGCCGGGAAGGAGCTGGTGTGGCACGGCCGGACCCAGAACGAGCCCGCGCACTACTGCAGCATCTGCGAGGTACAGGCCGGACCAGGACCGGGACCGGGACCCGGACCCGCTGCTCCCCGTCGTGTGTGTGTGTGTGTGTGTGTGTCGTCAGGTGGAGGTGTTCGACCTGCTGTTCGTCACCAGCGAGAGCAACAGCAGGAAGACGTACGTGGTGCACTGCCAGGACTGCGCCCGCCGCGGCAGCGCCCACCTGGACGGCTTCGTGGTTCTGGAGCAGTACCGGGTCGAGGACCTGATGCAGGTCTACGACCAGTTCACGCTCGTGAGTATCAGAACCGGCAGAGACAACCGGGTCGCGTTCGGGCGGCGGCTCACCGCTCGCTCGCTCGCTCGCTCTCTCTCTCCGCAGGCGAGTCCGCTGCCGTCCTCCTGATGTTCCGACGGAACCGGACTGGAACCGGACCGGAACCCGACCGGACCTCGTTGGGAAACTCTGGGAAACGTTGTCGTTGTTTTCCTGATATTCAGGAAGTGAGGCGGCTCTGCAGCCCCACAGCTGCGTGTCTATGCAACCCGCCCCACCCCATCACCCCCCCTGCCCGTGGACCAGAGGTGGGGGGGGCGGCCTGACTGCTGGCCGACCCCCCCACACACACAAAAAAAACGTTAGAAATAAAGTTTTGTACAGATTCTGTTGGTCGCACAAAGACTAGTCTTCAGTTTCCATCCATTTGTTTTGTTTGGCCCCGCCCCCCCTTGCGGTGCCACGCCCCCTGCGACGCCCCCCCCCCCCCAGTCAGGAAGAGAAGAATCTGTTTGTGACGTTTTTTATCTGGATGTAAATTTACACTATTTATAAATGACATATTTATTGCTTCAACGTCTGTCGTCTCTCTCAGAGCCATCAAAGTGGGCGGAGCCTAGAGCTCGGCCCCGCCCCCGTTTTCTATCTGAATAAAATTGCTGAGTCAGCGCGGTACAGACACACACACACACACACAGAGGTTTGTGATGTTTTACACGTCAACAAACTGTTTATTTGCACATGCAGTGTAAACAGCAACAGTGCAACTTCAAAACAAGTGTCTCCATGGAAACACAACTGTGTGTGCGACACTTGGAAACACTCGTGTCTGTGTATTTGTGGACGTGTTGTCATCTCATGTGAAGTCGTACCGTGCCTGAACCTGAGCGATGCACAGCACACACACACACACACACACACGGTGGATTCACAAAGCTTATCTCTGTCACACACACACACACACACACACCGTGACCGTTTATGGGACAGGAGAAGAGGAAGTGTGACAGGCGGCGGTTTGAAGAAGAGGAACAGAAAACGAGACCTTTGTCCCCCGTGAGTCAGACCCTGAAATAATCTGGTATATGTATATATATATATATACACACATACAGTATAAATATATATATACACACACTCATACAGTGTACACACACACACACACATATATAAATGTCTTTGTCCTCCCCTGCTCGTGTTCACATGTTTCTCCAGGGAAATGAGAAGGTTCAGAAGATTAACAGATTATAATCCAGTGATTATTGATTTATTATTATTATTATTAGTAATATTAGTATTTTGTTGTGAACCTCTCTACCTGCCCTGCACCACGTGACAGAACAAACATCTTGAGGGTGAAGTTAAAAAAAAAACAAAACGATGCAGCAGGAGATCGATCAAGTATTGATAATGTGTGTATTGATAACTGATACACACACACACACACACGTTCCTCGTGCAGTCTGACAGATTTCCGTTCAGACAGAAACAGGAAGAAGTGAAACCTGGAGCCAGCAGATGTCAGTGTCGTTCCAAAAGAGCTGGATGGTAACACAAAGGCTCACACACACACACACTCACACACTCACACACACACACACACACACACACACACTCACACACACACACACACACTCACACACACGTACAGAGGATCAAAGCTGATCCTGAAGGTGTATTCCAGATGTGTTAGTCACTCTTGTGAGTCAGCTTCTATTTGTTCCGCTCGCAGTTGTGAGTCAGTCCTGGCGCGAACGCGGACACACAACAGGAAGTAAAAAGAAAAGTGCGTTTCTTGGACTGTCGCTGCTCGAGCGCTTTCACCCCCCAGGAGGAAATAACACGGGGGGGCCGGAAGTGACGGACTGACGAAGAACAGTCTCATCTGTTATTATTATTATTATTATTATTATTATTATTATTATTATTATTATTATTATATGACCCCCCAGAGTGAAACTGGATTCATCATCATGGGCTCGAAGGTTCGAAAATCAAACGTGAACAAATTGAAGTAAAAATACTGCAGAAGTGAAGTACACGTGTTACTTCCTGTACTTCTACTCCACAACCTTCATGGGAGAATATTAACTTCACGAATAAAGATTTAAAAAACACATTTAATGAAGCAGATAACAAATAAAATGATTCGTTATGTAAATTAATCTGTTTTGACCTCGTGTCTGTTCGTATCCGCGGCGCGCGCGCAGACCGCAGCAGCGGCGGACGCGGCGCGCGGTGACTCAGACGCGACTCACCGACCGCCGCGGTGGGTCGCGCGCGCGCGCGCGGGGATGAATAAACGACCGCGAGACGAGCTCGCGAGGCGCCGGAAGCCAAACAGGAAACAGTTTGAAAGTCAAAGCAACAACAACAACAACAACAACAATAATAACGATCAGCTGGCGCGAGACGGTCCCATTCATAAAACGGTCACGTGTGGGGAAAAAGTCCCGCGTCGGTGGAAACAGAATAAAGAGTAACTTCCGGCGGAAGTGAATCTGCCGCGAAATCCTCCGAATAAACAAGAGAAAAAACACCGAGGTACAAATAAGTGAGGATTCAAAATGTAATCAAGTACTAAAGTAATCCATCACATCATGACGAGTGTAATGTAACTACAGCCTCAAGTAATGGAGTAAAAAGTACAACATGTACCTGAACTGAAAGTACTAACTACCTGAGTAAATGTACTC
Organism: Psettodes erumei; assembly: GCA_016785225.1. Taxonomy (NCBI): domain Eukaryota; kingdom Metazoa; phylum Chordata; class Actinopteri; order Pleuronectiformes; family Psettodidae; genus Psettodes; species Psettodes erumei. The sequence continues at coordinate 403,858 of JAFBJZ010000957.1, forward strand.
TGTTACCTCGCACCTCTGAACACACGTTCATTTTAATAGTAAAATGTGTGTGTGTGTATTTTTAGTTCGCTCACATAAATGTACTCTGTGAGTACTGCGATGGAAATACTCAGGTAAAGTACAAGTACCTTAAGACTGGACCTACTTTCTCTCCATCGCTGCTGCTGATGACAAGAAGTGGAGGCACCGGGGGTCTGTAGGCGGCCATCTTGATAAATAGGTGGGCGTTTGGCCCCCACACACACACACACCCAGTGAGGTTGTGTGTGTGTGTGTGTGTGTGTGTGTGTGTATGTGTGTGTGTGTGTGTGTGTGTGTGTGTAGGGGGGGGGGGGGCAGCAACACAGTCTCCACGTGGTGAAAAGTCCCCGGGATTCCTCTGGGATGAGTCTGAGGAATCTGGAGCCGTGAGTCACAGGAAGAACCGGGTTAAAGTGATGCACACACACACACACACACACACACACACACACACACACGCACGCACGCACGCACACACACCCTTCGACAGAACCGGCGCGGCGATCGGATCGAAGGGAAACACCTATTTTAAGAATCCAGATCTTTCCAGTCGGGACACGAGCTGCTCGGGACGTCCCGCGGGCACCGCGCACACCTGACGCCGCTGCAGTTTGCAACACAATCCTCTGGGCGCACAACAAGGAACACAAAGATGTCGCTCACCCACAGGAAGTGACAGGAGGCTCACAGGATGTGTCACCGCTGCCCTTCGTCCTCCTGACATTAAAACGTGAATGAGCGGGTCTGGAGCTGCAGTGTGTGTGTGAAGAGGCAGGTGACCAGGTGTGTGCAATCAGCACACACACACACACACACACACACACACACACCTGCAGCAGGAGGTCACCATGGTGACGAGCAGGCCGCAGGTGTGAAGCGGCTCGTCAGGTGACCGGGCCCGAGGCGAACGACTGGTTCAACATCAGAGCGACTGACGGCCGGGCGATAATCAATAATCGTGAGACATGAGGGAGCTGAACAGGAAGTGGGCGTGTCCCTGTGCTGCAATCCCACCAATGAGCAGGCGGGAGATCATTTGGCTGTCGATTGGTTGCGTTTACTTCCTGGTCCGTTGCTGCTCCACACCATAGACCCCCCGGCTCAGAGGGGAGCCACATGGGGGCAGTGTCCACACACACACACACACATACACACACACACACACACACACACACACACACACACTCTGTGAATGGAAACTCATACAGTATTCATGGGGGGGGGGTCTGAGTCAAAAGTAGAAAACATCCGGTGTGTTTGTTTGAGCCGCGTTATTCCCAACAGGTGCTCCATTACCTGGATCTTTCTGGGTGGGATGTGCCTGTGTGTGTGTGTGTGCGTGTGTGTGTGTGTGTGTGTGTGTGTGTGTGTGTGTGTGTGTGTGTGTGTGCGTGTGTGTGTGTGTGTGTGTGTGTGTGTGTGTGCAGACATAGGAAAGCCAGCTGAATTTGAGGTTGTGTTACTTCCTTGTGCAAACATACCACAATATTTGGTCATCAGATGATCAGGCTGCGTCCGGACAGTTCGGTGTTTTCCACCGACCCCCCCCAACACACACACACACACACGCACACACACACGCACGCACGCACGCACGCACACACACACACACACACACACACACACACACACACACACGCATATATGCACACGCTGCAGCCGGGGCCCCCGTGTGACAGATGTTGTTTGGAGGTCGCGGGCCGGACTCCCGGCTCCGACCTGCCGTTGTCCCGGTGCGGAGTGACGCAGGTGTTGCGCAACATTTTCCTTGGTTCTGGCCCGTGTGACGTCATCGGTTCCCCTCATGCGTGATCCGCTCCCCCGCCAACGATCGCACTGTTGTGTGTAAACAAGGCAAACGACACACACACTTATACATCCACCTGTCGCACATGACGTCACGTACGAGTCAGGTGAACGCATGCATGCGTCTGTGTGTGTGTGTGTGTGTGTGTGTGTGTGTGTGTGTGTGTGTGTGTGTGTGTGTGTGTGTGTGTGTACAGGCTCCTGCTGGCTGCGGGATGTTTGCATAATCAGCAGCAGCACACCTTGGTCACAAGGTAAACTTTCCACTGCGCTCAGACCTCCGCTTCACACATGAGTAGTCCGGTCCGGTCGAGTAGTCCGGTCCGGTCTGGTCCGGTCCACACTGCTGTCACACATGAGGCCGATGGGAGGTGAAGAGACGGGGTCCAGGTGTGTGAAGAGTTTTTACAGCAAACAGCATCAGTAAATTTGAAGCTAGCTTAGCTTAGCTTAGCTTAGCATAAAGACTGGAACCAGGGGGAAACAGCTAGCCTGCTGCTTAATGCACTCACTCACTCACACAGGAACGTAAAAGTAAGTAAACTAATAAATGTCAAAATTTAAAAAAATAAAACACAAGAGATTAAATAACTACAAATGTAAAATAAAATAATAGAATTAATAATAAAATTAAAAAGGTTCAGACATGGATCCAAAAACAGGTAATAAAATAAAAATGAAAATAGAGGAATAGAAATGCTCTATTACATCAGTAGGATAAAAGGACCAATAAATTGATTTTATAAATGAATAAGAAATTAAGGAATATTAAAACAAACTGAATAATTAAATATGAATAATTGAAAAATCTCATTAATTTTTGTGAATTAAAAATATTTTAATTTCCAGTTTTCATTTCCAGAGACAAATTGTGTTAAAGTTCATTTGTGACGTTAAAGTTTCCAGAGCAAACACACACCTACATACACACACCTACATACACACACACACACACACACTGTTACAAGAGCAAACTGTGACTCTGAATTAAAGGGCCAGTTCACACTAACGTGGAGGACGACTGTGGTTTCGTTTGGAAAATTCAATCAAAAACATTTTTTTCCTCGTTTCCTCGCTGTGAATGAGCGTCACGTTCCACACGGAGGAAACACGGTTCTGTTGTTCTGTCAGAACCCGTCTGTCAGAACCGCTCTGTCAGAACCCGTCAGTCAGAACCCGTCAGTCAGAACCCGTCTGTCAGAACCCGTCAGTCAGAACCCGTCAGTCAGAACCCGTCTGTCAGAACCCGTCTGTCAGAACCGGCCCCGGACACGTCAGACTCTTTAAATGCGTCGCGACGCCAGAAACCGGACTTCATTCTTAGAAACCTCCTCGTTTCGTCTGATCGGGTGGAGCATCGCTCCGCCTTTTGGGTGAACTGACCCTTTAATCCCTCAGTTCACATGTGCTCCACCTGCTGCACCTACCTGTGGACCTGCGACCCCACCCACCCAAAACACCTAAATATAGACGGGTCAAATTAAATTCACATGACTCAGATGCCACCCACCCCCACCCTCCACCCTCCACCTCCTCCTCCTCCTCCACCTCCTCCTCCTCCTCCTCCGTCAGCAAACATCCACGCACGCCGCGGCGGGACTCGCACTCACTTGTTCCACTCTCAAAACCTTCGACTGTTAGAGGAAGGAGGTCGGGTGGGTGGTGTGGGTCGGACGGGGGCGGGGGGCGGGGGCGGGGGTGAAAGGAAGACGGGTGGAGGGAGGGAGGCTAAATCGGTTGGTGGAGGAGAGGAAGCTCTGTCATATCCAGGAGGAAGTGTGAGTCAGTGCTCGTACATTCCTGGAGGCTGATTCAG
>JAFBJZ010000957.1:420000-425000 GCA_016785225.1 Psettodes erumei
AATCAATCAATCAATCAATAATAATAATGATTTGTTAAATAACCCCCCCCCATCAGCACATTAATAATGTGTCACAACTGCCCCCTGTTGGATGAAACAACAGGAGCATTTAATTATGATCAATAATAAAAAGTAAAATGTCGATCAATAATCAATCAGAGTGACGTTATCACTGCCCCCCATCATCATGACACGTGCATGCGGCACTTCATTGATTTCTTACAAAGTCAATGCACCCCCCCCCATCCCCGAAGTCACGGGGTCTCCCCCCGCCCCCCCGGGGGTAAACGCATTCCAAAACACAAGAATTTCCTCCAGCCCGACCCCCCCCCATTCCCACACACACACACACACACACACACACACACACACACACACACACACAAAGTTGTATTATTACGAAGCGACGCGCGGCTTGTTTTTGTGTGTGTGGTAAATAATAACAATAATAAAAATAATAATAATAATAATAATGATAATAACAGTGGTAATGTGAGTTCCGGGTGCAGAGCGCTCTACCTGTTTTGCAGCGCAGAAGAAGAAGCCAGCCTCCTCGGAGCCGCCGAGTCCGTCCGGAACCACCCGAAGAGCAACAAAACATCACCGGCGCTCCGGCGAGGAAGAGTCCGCGGAAGAGGCGCGGGCGGCCGCTGATATACCGCGGGACAGAGGAGGAGGAGGAGGAGGAGTAACGCCCCCCCCACCCCCCCCCCTCCTCCTCCTCCGGTTTATCTCTCCGCCGCACGCGGGGGCTTCTCACCGGATCGGAAACGCCGCTCCGCCGCTCCGGAGGCTGCGGGACGTCGGCGGCTCCGTCCAGCTTCGAGCCGAACCCGAAAGAGCCCCCACCTCCCGCGGCTCCGCCCCCCCCCTCCTCCTCCACCTCCTCCACCTCCTCCACCTCCTCCCCGGGGCTCCGGGGACCGAGCCCGACCGACACCGCACCGCCGGTACCACGCGGAAAGGTGCGAGGAGGAGAGTCCGGAAAAACTGATTTATAAACGGGGGGGTGTTATCGATCAGGCTCACGAGGAAAATCAATTTAATTTTCGTTTTTTAAATTTTAAAAAAAAAATAATAATAATAATAAAAAAAGATCTGAAGAATAGAAGCTGACGAAGAAGCGTCACACTCTGAGTTACACATTTCTATCTGCAGCCCTGCGGCGCATTAACACTGCTGCGTCCCATTTCAGGGGGGGCACCCGGCAGAAACTGAGCAATTTCAGTTTGAGCTCAACAGGTGAAACACAGAAAACACCTTCTGCACCATCGTCGAATCACGATCGCACAATCGCACAATCACACGCGGTCGCACAACAGCAGGCGGAGGAGCGACACCGGGGGTGAATCACCTGCTGGGGAAATACACCTGACGTTTGTGGAAATTTCCTGTCAAGTGTGAGCGACACCCCCCCCCACCGCTACACACACACACACACACACACACACACACACACACACACACACACACACACACACACACACACACACACACACACACACACACACACACACACACACACACACACACACACACACACACACACCTCCATCACTCCTCAGTCCTCCTCTCCTCAGGCGATGTGAGAAATTAAAGCTTCTTGTTCTGTCCCCGCTCGGCACGGGTTCGAGGGCTGAATAAATGAGCGGCGGCGTGAAACTCCCCGAATAAATTAGCGAGCCCACTCGCTCTCGGGCCAGGTCACATCCCGGGTCACGTCCCGGGTCACGTCCCGGGTCACGGGCCGAGTCACGTCCCGGGTCGTGGTGTTCCAGATTCATCGTTTCTCCTCGACGTAAACTTCCCAGAACTGTGTTTGCATCAGCGGCGGTTTGCGCTCAAATTAATTTACACCCCCCCCCCCCACACACACACACACACACACGGCATCCATCGCCAGGACGACGTGACAGGAAATCACCTGGGGGGGCGGGGGGGTTCCACCTGAGCCCCGACCGACAGAGAGAACGACTCAGAACTGGACACAGAAGGGACAGTCCCCCCCCAGTTTCTCAACAAGAGGGGCCGTTTCCTCTGTATCGATCTGACTGGGTCAACACACACACACACACGCACACACACACACACACACACACACACACACACACACACACACACACACACACACACACACACACACACACACACACACACACACACACACACACACACACACACACACACACACACGGCGGGAACATCAGAGGCGCCGGGGAAAAGGTCGACACACTGAACTCCAGTCCCCTCGCCCCCCCCCTCAACATGGACGACAAACACCTGATGAACCCGGGGGCTTTGAAGTTACGATGTCAGCGACATGATGACATCACAGTCCAGAGACCAGCGGGGCAGCACAAACTCACGTCCTGCTTCTTTTGCACGCGGAGCCGACGGGTCGGACCGGGCCGGGCCAAGCCGAGCCGGGACGAGCTGGGCCGGGTCGGGCCGTCAGAACCCGTCACTCGCCCCTCGAGCCGTCGGCGGTTTCAAAAAACCCACCGGAGCGAGAGCGGAAGAAATCGGCGGTTTACCGGTGAAGTGACTGGTGTACCGCAGCAGGACTGCAGTATACCTCCACCAGTGTGTGTGTGTGTGTGTGTGTGTGTGTGTGTGTGTGTGTGTGCAGCCAGAGGTGTAGTGTGTGTTTTCACTGTCTCCTCCCTGGGAATTCCCCTCTGTTCCAGGCTCCAACAGCCTGTTCGAGCCGCAGCTGTATGCACATATGTGTGTGTGTGTGTGTGTGTGTGTGCGTCAGGATGTATACACACTTCAGTGTGTCTGTGTGTGTGTGTGTGTGTCCTCGCTGATTCCCAGGGTCCTGCCCAGTTAAACCCTCTTAAATGTCCCCCTGGCTTTTGTCCTCACGTTTCAGCTGAATTTCCCCGCGCTCGCCCCCCCCCCCATTCAGACGCTGTGTGTTCCAGCGCTCAGGAATGCGCTGGGTTTGACAGGCGCCTGTGTGTGTCTGTGTGTGTGTGTGTGTGTGTGTGTGTGTGTGTGTGTACACGCGTGTAAATGAGCGCACAACAAGAGCGAGGAGAAAAGAAAGAGGGGGAGTGGGTTCTCTTCCCTCCACCTCCTTTTGATGCCGAGGAAACACACAATCGGCCTTACCTTTGCGCACACATACTTTTCACCTTGCTGTACACACACACACACACACACACACACACACAGACACACACACTGGGAGTCACATGTGCTCTCACTCAAAGAGAGCTCTGCACCCACTCACCCTGACACCCACACAACCACCCACACACTCACGTGCACCGCCAAATAGCTCGCACTCTTTACTCTCCACCCACCCGCCCGCCGCCACCGAGCGCACACACACACACACACACACACACACACACACACACACACACACACACACACGCACAGACACACACGAGCGAGCGCACACTGGCTTCCTCTTTGCTTTAGCGAGCGACCCGCAGTGATAAAATAAACACAAATACGTGATAATCACATTCCAGACATTTCTCTCCTGCAGGTGGGAAGTTTCAACTGGTTTTCTGCAAGAGTTGGTTTGTGTGTCTGTGTGTGTGTGTGTGTGTGTGTGTGTGTGTGTGTGTGTGTGTGTGTGTGTGTGTGTGTGTGTAACCCCGGAGAGAAAAAAGGAGAAAGAAAATGAGAGAGAGAGGGAACAAAGAGATCTGGGGCGAAGTCTCACACATTCCTCAGTCCTGCCAATATCCTACTAGTGTACGAGACCATCGCAACTCAACGCGCACACACACACACACACAGACACAGACACACACAGACAGACACACACACACACACACACACACACACACACACACAGACACACACACACACACACACACAGACAGCAGGAGCTGAATAAAACCTCCTCATTTACTGTGGCATCGATCTGATGTGAGCAACTCCACAAATCGCACGAGGAACGTTTAACACAAAAACTTCCACTGACAACGGCAGCACCACACACACACACACACACACACACACACACACACACACACACACACACACACACACACACACAATAAAACACAACAGCGTGTGAAGCTGGAGACACACACAGCGAGCGAGGGCAGACCGACACGGGACGGGACCCACCTGAGCACATGGCCCGCAGCACGGCGGCGTCTGCACATGCTTCCTCAGTCAACACGCTTTGTCTCTCCCTCCTCCTCCTCCTCCTCCTCCTCCTCCTCCTCCTCCTCCTCCTCCTCCGGTGTCTGCTGCCGCATGTTCTCCTCCATCCGTCCGTCTCTCCTCGTCTCTCTCGCTCTTCTTGTCTTCCCCCCCCCCTTCCCCCCTCTCCTCTCTCTCTCTCTCTCTCTCTCTCTCTCTCTCTCTCTCTCTCTCTCTCTCTCTCTCTCCTCTCTCTCTCTCTCTCTCTGTCTCTCTCTCTCTCTCTCTCTCTCTCTCTCTCTCTCTCTCTCTCTCTCTCTCTCTCTCTTCAAAACTTTTTTTTCCTTTTTTCCTGGAAGACATGAGAACAGGAGCGGGTCGTCTCTCCTCCGCTGTCCCTCTCTGGGCGAGTGAGAGTGATCCGTGAAGGCAGAGTCTCTCCTCCCCCCACGCCGCATGGCCTCTGTGTGTGTGTGTGTGTGTGTGAATGACTGGCAGGGAACACACGAACACACACACACACACACACACACACACACACACAGACACACTCTCCTTCAAACAGTTTTTCTGGTTTGTTCTCTCTCCTCACAGCTTCCTCAGTTTCTTCCTGCAGCAGAAAACAACAGGTTAAACACACAGACACACACATTCACACACACAGACACACACATACACACACACACACACACACACACACACACACACACACACACACACACACACACACACACACGCTCGTTTCAGAGCGCGACGTCTGGGATGGAAAATAAAAAATGAGTTTGAGCGCAGGTTTTTATTTCTCCAGTTACACGAGAGCGGCTCGTACTAGTACTTCTACAACGACAGTACTACTGCAGTATTCTACAGCACTACTCCATACGCAA
>JAFBJZ010000957.1:440000-450000 GCA_016785225.1 Psettodes erumei
GGCCCGGGACCGGCAGCTGCGCTCACGAGGTTCCTGGACCCGATTTAAGAAAAACAATAAACAATCATCCCGTGATGTAAAAACTCTTCTGTAAGACATGTGTACCATTAATCCACTAACCCCTCCCCCCCATAAGACCCCCCCGGCCCCCGCCCTGGGTGTTCTCGGTTACCGTGACGACCGAGTTCAGAAACCGGAGAGGAAGAAAAAAAAATAAGCTCACAAACCAAACTCAGAAGACAGGCGATTCACACACAACTCACATTTCTCTGTTAACGCACAACCACCCCCCCCCCTCCTTCAGCTGCCCCACCCCCACCCCCCCACCCACCCACCTCCTATGACCCCCCCCCTCCTTCAGCTCAGCAGACCATCAGCTGCATTCTTCCAGAGAACGGGATGAAAGTCCAGGAAATGACTGTGATTGGGAAGAACCCGCTCACTGGTGCCAAGGGGGGGGGTCCACCGCAAATCATTTTAACAGCCAGAAATGACCCCCCCCCCCACACACACACACACACGCTGAACCCTTAGTGGCAAGATGTGTTTAAATCTATTTTTTTAATATACTTACATTATTTATATCGTGTATATTTCATTTTTTATTTAGGTTTTTAAATTAATTATTGAATTATTTTTTAAATATTTGATCATTTTTATTTATTTATTTATAATTTTATATTATATTTATCATATTATTATTGTTATTATTAATATTAATAATAATAATAATAATAATAATAATAATAATCATCATCATGTGACAGTGCGGCTCCGAACCCTCCCGTCTCAGTACTTTAAGCTCATTTCTTGCTCAGTGAACACTGACATATTTTCTCACAGTGACTGTGTGTGTGAGAGTTGTCGTACAGTACGTGCTTGTGCGTTGTGTGTCTGTGTGAAAGGTCAACATTAGTACAACAGAGACTGTCTGCCTCTGCGCTGCACAATGGGACTGTTGTGTCAGCGTCAAGGACGCTGTTTCAAAGTCGGGACGCACTCGGGAAAACGTTGGGAATTTTATCGCGCGGTGCGTTTTGAGGGAAGTTTAAAGCTCGGCTCCGAACCGCTGCGTGTACCCGCCGCCGCGTGGGAACCGCTACGCACACACGACGCCAAACGCCTCACGTCTGGTTTGTGTTTTCCACGAGCCCGGCGCCGATTCTGGAGAACCGTCCCCGTGTTACGTCACCGCACCATGTGACAGGAAGACGCTCAGACGCGCCTCTTCTCCTCGACGACATCATACCTGAGCTCTCACACCCCCCCCCCCATGTTCTGACTCACGTGGACCTGCTGACCCGGTCCAACAGTCGCAGGTTTCAGACTCTGCAGTTTCTCTGTGGTCTTTGGCTGCACATCCAGGGTGGACTGCTGACCTCTTTAAAGTCCCCGTGTGTGTGTTTTTACAGGTGTGTGTGTGTGTGTGTGTGTGTAACTGGGTCTTATGGGTCGATGCAGCCCCCCCACCCCACCCCACCCCACCCCACACACACACACACACACTCAGTGCCGCCCGGCCCTTCACAGACCTGAGCACAGACCTGAGCACTGACCTGGTGTGTGTGTGTGTGTGTGTGTGTGTGTGTGTGTGTGTGTGGGGGGGGCACATGATGCCGAGACGTTCTGAAGACGATCCACCAGCACGAGTCCTTCATCACACTGTGAAAACAGGACTGAACAGACTCATCACCATGTTTCACACCTGGTGACGTCACCGGCGACCAAACGCTCACCTGACAGCTCACCTGACCCGAGCGCTCCGGCCCGCGGGCCGTTATTCAACAGGAGGAACACGCTGTTCAAACACCGAGACCCGAGCCCGGCTCACGTGGGTCACCTGGACCGCCTTGGTCCACCCTCACAGGAACACGTGGGCGGGGTTAGCGGATTAATTTAAGAAAATATTCTCCTTCACACTTCAACTGAGGCGAAGACTTTAAAGAACGAAATGAAACCCGACAGCGTCTGCTTTTCTACTTTCACACGTTTCACTTTAAAAAACAGACGCCGAGAAATTCGCCGACTCATTATGTAACACTTCTGTACACGGAGTACTTCTGTGCTGTACTTTTACTCAGGACGTTTACTTGTAATACAGTTTTTTTTTTCCTTCTCTGAAGACTCGGTTAAAGTAAAAACGTCTTGCGAGCAGAGAGACGACACGTCTCCACGTCCAGGTTCTCCCAACACGCCGCCGTCTTATCTCGGTGTTTTGTAACAGTCACAACCCTCCCACAAATTCCCTGGGACGGGGCCAGGCGCGGGCCCGTCCCGGCGCGGGCCCGTCCCGTAGCCGACTCTTCTCACAGGAAGCTCAGTGCGTTCGCCTGCGAGCTCGGCATTTCTCTCACACTGGCTTTACTTCTGAGAGGCCTCGTCCTCTGACCCCCCCCAGAAGAAAAAAACCTCCTCAAACACCAGCATTCATGGTTGGGTTGAGATTAAACACAGACAGAGAGCGACTTATCCACCGCGAGGACGACGGCCGGTCCCAACCCGAGGCGAGAGGAAGGAGGCGCGCGCTTTTAAAAACAAATAATGGCGAGCGGCTGCTGACTCAGCCCACGCAGCGACACACACACACACACACACACACACACACAGACACGCAGAGTGGAGGGAGCGCAGACTGCTGCTGAAATCTGTCTTCTGTCTCCGCCAGTCAGTCGAACCTGAACCAGTGAACCTCCGGGTCGGGTTCTGACACGGACCTCACACTCAGGGTCCAGGGTTCTGCAGAACCACCACCCCCCCACACACACACACACACACACACACACACACACACACCCAGAGTGAACACGTGATAAACACCTTTAAAAAGCTAAGGTTTAAACACAATAACACAATCATTGTGTACACTCAGAGAGCAGGTGAACAACAGCTGCCCTGACACAAAACACAATAAACCCGCAGGAGAAAATTCTGCAGCATCACAGCAACACAACAACAAGTAAAATCACAAGGACACAAACACAAGAGGCTGCACAAAGAGCCATTTAGACAGCAAGGCTAACACACACACACACACACACACACACACACACACACACACACTTCAAGGTCCCGCGCGGTTCATATTAATACATAAATCAACTACACAACAGCTGATGAGCAGGGGAGCAGAGAGCGGAGCTAGCTGGCTAGCGGCTAACATTTGTTTGCTAATTACCTGAGCCGGTGCTCACGTTGAGTTGCCCCCCCCCCCCCACACACACACACACACCCCACACACACACACACACACACACACACACACACACACACACATGCACACACGCGCACACACACACATGCACACACGCGCACACACGCACACACAACCCGCGCAAAGCTAACATTGAACTCAAACAGCCATTAGCGAGCTAGCAGACAACACCAGTGTCCAGAAAAGTTTGGCTAGTAGCTAGCTAGCTTTACTTTAATGCTAGCAAACAGCGACCGGCGCCATTTTTACCCATGAATTGGCTCCAGTGTAGCATAGCTAATCGATGCTAGTTCTAATCCTCGTCATTATCTCTCCTTACGTGCCGTGTAGCCGTGTAGCTAGCCCGGCGTTAGCTCGTTCCCTCTTACCGTGAGTTCTGCCTGCGCCACCGGTGCTGGGCCGCGGGTTCCGAAGAAGGTCCGGCAGAGGACACACCTGTAAAGTCCTGACGGCACCTGACCTGAGGGGCTCGCGCTTCCTCCGCGCCGCCATTATCTTGAGCGCCATTTTTTTTTTGAAGGTGCCGGAAGTACGGTGGCCCCGAGGCTCAGAACTGTGGGTTACGAAGCGCACGTACAATACGCGAAACACAGGAAATACTTTAGACCGTAAAAAATAATAATACACAAGAAAATACTCAAACGATAGTTAAGATAAGAAAATGCACATTGGATATTTTCTACATTCAGTCATAAATATCTAATATTACTGAGGAATTAAAAGAGATTTAAACCAAACAGCCGGATTATAGAGGAGCTCAGGATTATCTCAGGGAAATTATAAATATATCAGAGTTAATGAAGGCCCACTGTGTGGCTGAGAAATCAATGTTATAATAACAAAAACACATGATTAGAAGAGGAAGCTTATAGACATTTTTATCTTCTAAACAAACTGACATAGTAATTTATCTAAACAGTGACTGGAAGTATTAAATCAGATTTGGGGAAACATTTAGGGGACGTTTCCTTCCCAAATTAATCTGAAGGCTCAGAGGCCTAACACGTTTACAGGCTTATTAAAGTTGCCTCCGACCGAACGCACCATCCAACCAAAACATCCGCCGCCCCCGGATCTTTTTACAGCGGGACGGGCCGGGTTTCAGTATCATCCTCATCTGTGCTCTGTTATATATCAGCCTTCAATTTTGATATGCATTTGGATTTAGAAATGTTGCGTGGCTTATATTCAAGGTTAACAGTCGCGCTGCTCTCCCAGCTCAGAGGTCTGCAAGTCATTATGCAGCTTCTGCAGCCCGAGCACAGAAACACATATTTGATGCTGTTCAGATTTAGTCGCTAACTTTCAGCTCCCTGCAGCAGATACCTGTTCGTGTTCTGTTTTCTGCACCGTGTCCCGATGACTCACGCTCCACGTGGGAATCGTTAAGATTTCAACATATTACGTTAAAATCAGCAGCTTCTTTTTTCAAAGCAGCTCTGAATTATGATTTTTTTTTTTTTTTTTTAAATCGGCGATGACGGATGAGAGGAGTGTTCAGCTTGTAACGTATCTGATGTATCAATAAAAACAAAGATGTTATTGTTCCTTCACACATTCCCACAGTTTCACTGCACATGGGTTTGATTTGTGATGCAGTGTGGCCCCCCTTTATTCAAAATGTAATGCAATGCAGGAATGTGCTTTGTCCCGCTGCGTGTTTGGGATGCGGCTCGTTGCAGTTGGCTCGGCCGCGGCCCCGCCCTCGGCGCGCGCCTGTTGGAGTTTTGGGGGGGGAGCGTGAAGGGGCGCGCTCCTTAATTCAATCACTTCGTTTCCTGTTAGCGTAATTATATCCTGTTTTGTGCTTCGATGGGTTTGACCGCTCTTAAATGCAGTAATCAGGCGGTTGTAGTTTTTTGAATGTTTTGGTTTTCTTCCACTTCATACACATTTATTTAGCAGGAGTTCAAGCGCTGAGACAGTTTGTGGCCTCGCGGCGGTCGAAACACGATGGGAAAGTTTCCGCTTTCACGTCTCTGGGACTTATTTTGAGTCTCGACCACGGAAAAGGAAAACGCAGCGGAGGACGGTCCCGTCCCATCCTGCCTTTTACGTCTCGGGTTCACAAAGTTCTTCCTGTAATTTACCTGCTGAGCTTCACAGAACAGAAGCAGAACACGGCACCGGTTCTGAAAGGCCCACATGTTAGGCTCGTTAGCAGCCCGCCCTCCTCCTCCTCCTCCTCCTCCTCGGCACGCAGTGATGTCATCAGTCGACAGGTAGATTTACAGCAAGTGATCATCAGGCTAATTATTAAAAAACACAGCACGGAGAATATCCTTTATCAAACAGCATTCGTGAGCTGAAGCCAGACTAAAGCCCCCCCGAGAGTTCAACATAAAATGAGACGCAGTAAATCAGTCCTTTGCCCTCCACTGGGTTTTCATTTTGTGTTGTTTGCACAAGGTGTGCACAACGGGAGTGGACGGGGTTCTGCGGTCGGGGTCGGGCTCCACACCCAGGAGAGCCTGCAGCACTCACACACACACACACACACACACACACACACACACACACAAGCACACACGAGCACACACACACACACACGGGCTCCACATGCACGCACACTCACATACTTTCAAAGCCCCTCAGTGTTTTTATATGTGAAGTCAGGGTCTGCAGAAGTGTGTGTGTGTGTGTGTGTGTGTGCGAGTATGTGTGTGTGCGAGTGTGTGTGTGTGTGTACATTAAAGCAGTAACCCTGCTGGGAACAGTGAAGTGAGCGGTGAGAGTCTGACTCATCCAGCTCTCGGCCGACAGACGACATGTGAGAATCATTAGGTTCTGGTTCTGGTTCTGGTTCTGGTTCTGGTGTCGGCTCTGCCCTCTTTATTTCTGAGCAGGTCGTCTCTGTCGACTCGCTCCGAGCTGAAAAACGTCTGCGGTTTGGATTCGGTCGAGGAATCTGCTCCCGGTGCATGCTGGGAGGACTTCATCCCTGTAATCAGCATTTGGAGATGTTTTTTTCAGATCCTCCACCTGACAGGAGATTATGTCCATGATGCTGCTGTTGCCTGTGTCTGTGTGTGTGTGTGTGTGTGTGTGTGTGTGTGTGCGCGTGTGTGTGTGTGTGTGGTGGGAGGGGTTAATGTCGGAGTCCAGACGGGGGTTGTGGTTGTTTTGTCGTCATTTTTTTCACATGGCTTTGTCCGTGTGCGCACCCATGCATCGAGACCTGCCGGCGGGCTGATGAAACAGAAGGGAGGGGTCGAAGGTCAAGGGTCAAGGTCAAAGGTCGCCCCGTTTATGAACGCTGTCCCCCCCCCAGACGCAGCGTCAACAGAAGTTCACAGGGTCGGGACGTCGCCACCGAGCGAGAGACGTGCAGCGTCATGTTTTTTTCCACGTCCGAACTTCAGAGGGTCAGCTGATGTGACCTCACGGAGGCGGGACGAAGCTCACGGGCCGCCACTCATCCGGGCGCGGCGTGGCGTTTCGCGGGACGTGTGTGTGTGAGAGTCACGGCGACCTCTGCGCCCTTGAGCGGAACATGCGAGGCGCAGATGCCGCGGGATGTCAGGATTTGATTTGAACGGGAACGCGGGGCGGAGCAGGAAACAGAGCACGCCGTTCCCTCTGGAGAAAAAGTTTCCTGATGTTTTCCTGAAGATTAAACCCAGCCCCCCACACACACACACACACACACACACACACACACACACCCCCGCCCCCGCACGCCGTTAGCAAAACCATTAAAGCGTCCCGTAACAGGAAAACAACACAAGATGTGTCTCTCTTTCGCCTCTCAGCGAGGTTTCTGCAGCGCTAACAGCTAACAGCTAACGGCTAGCAGCGCCGGAGCAAGGAATCTCATTGGCTCAGCTGCTGGGGGTCGAGGTCAGCGGGTCGGCACATGCTAACAACACGTGAAACACATGTTTACATGCTGAGTGTGGCGGTGTGTCTGCCTCCCTCATGTGCGCACCAACACTTATATATATGTGTGTGTATAAATATGTGTGTATATATATCTGTGTGAAGTAATACGGGCCTGTCAGAACGTCCAGAGGGAAGTAAAGTACACGTTGGAGTCGGCGGCGCTGGGAATGATTTGCACTCTGGCTTGCTGGGACGGCGAACGCGGCACCGCGGTGATTTTTTTTTTTTTTTTTTTTTACATGCGGAGCTTGTAATTACGGAGCAAATCACAGAGTGGGCTCTGTACGTCCAGAATAGGACGCGGCGACATCACGGGCCCTCCGACCCCTCCGCTCCGAGCCTGAACCGACCCACAGTCAGCGTTTGTTGTTTTTAGGTTGTTGTTGTTGTTGTTGTTTTTTTTAAAGTTTAGCCCGTTAGCACACGTTAGCGCTCACGCCGCGGCCTCCGCAGCCGGGGTGGATGTGGCCCAGACCGGCCGGTTTACTTTTCCTGACCGAGGCTTTAATTAGGAGCCAAACTGGGAAACCGTCTTGGCCGATTTGGGGCAAACAGAGCCATCACATAAAGAGCAGGGTGTGTGTGTGTGTGTGTGTGTGTGTGTGTGTGTGTGTGTTATTCTGGCAGTAAACACATGAAGTTTTCTCCTTTTCTGCTTTTTCTGGTTATAAACAGTCAGAGGAACCAGTTTAAACAGCAGCAGCAGAGAAAGTACACACACCCTGTGTGTGTGTGTGTGTGTGTGTGTGTGTGTGTGTGTGTGTGTGTCTGCTGGTTGAAAACACAAGTTGAGGGAGGGGGGGGGCAAAGTGTGTGTGTGTGTGTGTGTGTGTGTGTGTGTGTGTGTGTGTGTGTGTGTGTGTGTTTTTAATGTACTTCTATTCAGCACTTCAGTGAAAACCTGAACTCCGTCCAACACACAGAGACACGGGGGGAAAAGGCATTTCTAGTGAGAGGGGTGTTGCCAGACCGAACTGGCAACCGCCGGTCCCGGACCGGGGGGGGTGGAGGGGGGTTTGGGGGGGGGCAGGTCCTGCCGCCGCGTCGCCAAGAGTCCGTGGGCTGAGGCTTGCGCGGACATTTCTGGGAGAGCCTCCAAAAGTTCGGTTTGTGCCAGGAGGAGGTGGGGGGGAGAAACCCGGGGAGGAAGCGCAGCCCGCCGCGTCTTTCCTGAGCAGACTGCAGGTTTTTCCAGCGGGATCCGGACCCGGACCCGGACTCGGTGCGTGGATTAAAGCCCAGGATTAACCGGAGGGAGTCGACGATTCCCGGGAGCGAGGACGGAAGCCTGGGTGTGTTTTCGGAGATGTGACGTGGTTCCGAACTTTTTCTAGAGCGCCCATTCATTTCCTCCGCGGGTCGAGGGATCTACTTGACAGTTCTGGATCTCGGGGATGAACCGGACCTCCCGGACTCCCCTGGAAAGCGGAAGGATGAACTTCTGGATCTAACTCTTTTTACGCACCGCAGTCCCTCCCAACTCCTTCGCCGCGTTCCGACAGAGCAGTGGGTTTCCTCACCGGAATGTCCCGGACGGGATCCCGGTCGGACTAACGTGTTGCCCACCGGTTGGATGCGCTGACGACGCGCCGGATCTGCGCGTGCCCCTCAGCGAGCGTTCAGCCGACTTCAGCGCGCAGGATGAGGGCTTTTGTTCTCGGCGTGGTTTCTCTCGTGTGTCTGCTCAGCTGGACCGGCGGGGCCCACGGACACACCCGCGCCCGGCGGCCGCAGCAGCCGCCGCACAGGCGCGTAAGGCCGGGACACGTCCGGCAGGGCGCGCCGGACGAGGAGCGCCCGGACTGGCGCGCGCGCCCGGGGTTCACCTCGGCGCTTTCGGTGCACAGCCCCGCGGAGGGGGGAGAGGTGCGGGCCGAAGAGGGCGCGACAGCGGGGGGTCGGGGTACGGTGCCGGGGACGGGAGGGGCGTCCGGTCGGGCGGACGTGCAGCGGGACGAGGGCGCACCGGGGGCGCGGGCCAGGATGACCCGGATGCCCAGCGGCGCCGGGTCGCCGAACCTGCTGGCCAGCTTCGCGGGGAAGAACCGGGTGCTGGTGATCTCGGCCCCCCACGACTCGGACGGGTACTACCGGCTGATGATGTCCCTCCTGAAGCCGGACGTGTACTGCGAGCTGGCCGAGCGACACGTGCAGCAGATCGTCATGTTCCACCAGGAGGGGGAGATGGGGGGCAAGGTGAGGCGGATCACCGCGGAGGGGAAGGTGATGGAGGAGCCGCTGGACACGGCGCTCATCCCCAGGCTCATGAGCTTCCTCAAGCTGGAGAAAGGTAAAGTTCGGGTTCGGGTTCCGGCGCGCGCGACTTCCTGTATTTGAGACGACGCGGCGGCGCTCACCTGAGCTCATCGTGCGGGCGGTGTCCCTCAGGTAAGTTCGGGATGGTGCTGCTGAAGAAGACGCTGCAGGTGGAGGAGCGGTACCCGTACCCGGTTCGGCTGGAGGCCATGTACGAGGTGATCGACCAGTCGCCCATGAGGAGGCTGGAGAAGCTGCGGCAGAAGGGCTTCGTCCAGAAGTGCAGAGGAGCCGGTGTGGAGGGTCAGGTGGAGGAGGGCACGCTCACAGGTGAGGTGGGGGTGGAGGTGGGGGTGGAGTGGAGTGGGGGGGGTGGGGGTGGGGTGGGGTGGGGTGGGGTTACACTGCACCTGGTTCCGTTCAGGTCCAAACGGCGGGAGAAGTGAGGAAATCTGGTGACGAAACTCTCTGAGCAAGTATGTTGTTAGAACTCTGTGTGTGTGTGTGTGTGTGTGTGTGTGGACCAGTGTGTGTGTGTGTGTGTGTGTGTGTGTGTGTGTGGACCAGTGGATACACCTGTAGAACGGAAACCATGGAAGAGGAAGCCCACAACAACAACAACAACAACAACAACAACAACAACAACCACGG